>PJEM01009789.1:0-68237 GCA_004023845.1 Helogale parvula | reverse complement strand
CCTTCAGTTCTATTGTAAAGAGGCACTCATGATATTTTTTTAAAAATCTCTGATATGGTGCATGAGGCGCCTGAGTGGCTCAGTCAGTTGTGTGACCAACTTCAGTTCAGGTCATGATCTCAGAGTTTCTGAGTTCGAGCTCCACATCACGCCCACTGCTGTCAGTGCAGCGCCCACTTCAGATCCTCTGCCCTCCTCGCTCTCTGCCCCCCCCAACCTGTGGGCATGTTCTCTCTCTCTCTCTCTCTCTCTTTCTCTAAAAAATAAATAAAACATTTAAAAAATCTCTGATATGGCTTAAGATAATATAATGAATGAACACCGATTATATATATTCTGAAAAGGTCTTTCCTATTTTACAACAATCTAATCTACAAAAAATATTTCAATAACTGAGCAGATAAATTATGATGAGGCTCCAATCATTTGTATTAGAAAGGAATAAGTAATGTGTCTGAGTATAGAAAATAGAACCAAAGTGGCCAGATAGGTCATTGTATTGTCAGTGAGTAGGGAATGAATAACTTAGTGAAAAGAGTGGGAAGTTAATATGGAAGTAATGGAACAGGGAAGTAGCTGTGTTTTGGAAAAAGACCACTAATCTCTGTCACATTTTCCTGATGGGATCCTGGCTTTCATTGTGAGAGTAGACTATCCTCTTTAAAGAGCAATTTGTATAGAGAAAGGAAAATATGTGCTGAATGAATAAATGAATGAATGAAATGCTTTATTAGTTTCCCATGGTGTTTATATAATCACATACATTGTATTTAGACCTCTATTATCTCAAATCCCACTTTTGACCCCTTTTTATTATCCCAATTTTGCTTATCATTGTTCCTGCTTTATATAAAATAGAGAAGAGGTATTCTTTTTAAATCACCTTATATCTTTGTTTTATAACTTAAGGATACAGTGAAGAATTAAGAAAAACAAGAAAAAAGAAACAATTCAATTAAGGAAAATAGAGGAAAGAAATGGAAACATATGAAATAAAGACCAATGAACAGTTAGGATGGTTTTTGATATTATTTCAGAGTAGAAGTAATAAAATCTAGAATCATGGAGAATACATTGGAATTAAGAAAAAAGGAATGTATTTGAGGGACAGTATCATGCAAGAATCATAATAAAATGAATTATCAATATATTATAACCGACATGCTTTAGAGTTCAACATATAAGGAGATTTTTAAGATGACTCCAAGAGCGTAGGTGAGTGGAAGAATAAAAATGTGTCTATCATAAAAACAGTAGAGTCATACAGAATGAAAAGGGTAGAAGAAAAGAGGACTATTTAGTCATAGTCCTCAAATAACTTTGGAGAGTAGAGGGAGAGACCAAGTTTTATTCTAATATTAGGTTTTTTAAAAAAAATTGTTTATGTTTTTATTTATTTTTGAGAGACAGAGAGAGACAGCCTGAGCAGGGGAGGGTCAGAGACAAGGAGATACAGAATTTGAGTAGGCTCCAGGCTCTGACCTAGGTGTCAGCACAGAGCCCGACACGGGGCTCGACGCAGGGTTTGAACCCACTATCCGTGAGATCATGACCTGAGCTGAAGCCAGAGGTTTAAACAACTGAGCCACCCAGGTGCCCCTGTAATACTGTTTTTGAGATAAGAAAGGTACTCAATGACTCTGACAAATATTACATAATCAGAATCCATTCAGGACCCCAGACTAACTTTTTTGATTATTTATAGTCTTAGAATGAGTTTCTATCAGACCACAGTTACTTTCCAGTATTGAATTTTGGGTGAAAGAAGAGTATCAGACATACCAAATATGAAATATAAAAATCACACAGATGACATTTGGGAGAGGTAGCTGCAGTAGAGGAAAATAATTGAATATTACTCTATAGAAATAAAGCATTTTTCATATAATCTTCAAGAGAAGCACAAAGAGAGAGAGATATCCAGCTGTAAGATAAGCCTTAGGCCACAATCATATCTTGGAAATAGAAGGAGGAAGACTAAATAACTACCACAGACACCGTTCACAGGGATTAAAGACTATTGAATATTATCCGTTAGCTCAGTATTCAGCATGCAGTATTTATGTATCATACTTTATGCAACTTTACTCAGGAATGGTGAAAAATTCACTCGAGACAAAAAATAGTCTAATAACTTTAAAAATTCCTTTTTGTGAGTATATTAAGAAATTAGCATTCTGAAATTAAGAAAGGTATTTTTAAGTTTATTTTGAGAGAGAGAGAGAGAACACAGAGAGGGGCAGAGAGAGAGAGAGAGAGAGAGAGAATCCCAAGCAGGCTCTGTACTCTCAGTGCAAAACTCAACATGGGCTTGAATTCACAAACTGTGAGAGTGTTACCTGAGCCAAAACCAACAGTCAGATACTAAACTGGCTGATCTACCCCGATGCACTGATTAAGAAAGGTATTAAGAGATAAAGCATTACTATTTGGGGAGGACAGAGAAATTTCTTCTAAGACTAAACTGTTTAATGACAGTTTGTGAGATGAGGATAATTTGGTTGTTTATTAATAAGATGCAAGTCACTTCCCTAATGAACCATTTTAATCAGTGATCTATCAGTTAATCAGCGCTAATCAGCGTTTCATTACTAAATAAGGACTTCGTGATGAGGTGGACAAACTCATAGTGTTGCATGACTAATAAGTAAACATCAGTTTTTTCAAAAAGATTTTCATTATCTTAAAGTCTACAATATTCATAGTTTGAGAAAAGACTATAGGCAAGCTAGTCAAATCCAGAAGCTTCACAAGAGGAGGGTAGCATTTGTGATCAGATGTTTCTGAGATGCACATTGACAATGGCAAATGTGCAGCTTTGCCAAGTATATGAACCTGGAAAAAATGTTGGTATTGTTTATTTAAGGTTGGAATAAAACCAGAGTAGTCACTGAGAAATTTTTCTTTTGTGCTGGTTCTTGCTCCATTTTGTAACCAACAAAACAGTATTGCTTATGCAACGTCTTAAACCTGATGAAATTCTCGAATGTTAAGATAAAATCAAACAGCTCTTGAAAAGTAGTCCTGAAACCATTCTCTTTGCTTGCTAGAGCATATCTGGAACATTGGATTTGGTTTTGAGTGTCATGTTATAAATTTTGGTTGAGTTGTATCTCATTCAGATTCTTTGCATTCAATTCACCTCCATCTACCAGTTTTGATGAATTGTTATCCTGTATAGACACTTTCAACTCCAACCCTGGTTTTTCTGCCCTGAAAACCAAATATTAGTCTTTGTCATATAGAATTAACAGGCTGATTGTGCTAGATTTTAGAGATTTTATCTCTATATCTGTTCTCCAGAGTGCTTCCCTGCAATTTTGTAGTTACTGGTTATTTTTACTTAGTTTGTTTGTTTGTTTTGCTTTGGTTTTGTTTTTGGTTTTTTCAGGAATCTGTATAGTATTCAAAGGCTTTTTCCCTAAACAAATTTATTTTATTTTAAATTATCTACATCATTATTTCTTTTTTATTGTATATTTTACCTATACAATTTTTATTGAGGTATAATTGACATATTAATTTCAGATGTTCAACATGATTCAATATTTGTATATTGCAATATGATCACCACACTAAGTCTACACCTATCATACATATTATTATTTTCTTGTGCTGAGAAATTTTAAAATCTACTGCTTTAGCAACAATCAAATATGCAATATGATATAGTTGCCATGCTATACATCACATCATATCACATGACTTACCTATTTTATAACTGGAAGTTTGTACCTTTTAATCCCCATCACCCATTTCATCCCTCCATTGTCTCTGCCTCTGGTAGCCACCAATCTATTCTCTGTATCTATGAGCTCATTTTTAAAAAATTTTTTATTTATTAATTTTTGAGAGACAGAGACAGCACAAGCAGGGAAGGTCAGAGAGAGACACACACACAGAATCTGAAGCAGGCTCCAGGCTCTGAGCTAGCTGTCAGCACAGAACCTGACACGGGGCTGGAACCCATGAACCATGAGATCATGACCTGAGCTGAAGGCAGACGCTTAACCGACTGAGCCACCCAGGTGCCCCCTATGAGCTTGTTTTTTATTGCTGTTTGTTTTCTTTAGATTCCATATAAAAGTGAGATCATATGGTAATCATCTCTCTCAGTATGACTTATTTCACTTGTCTTCAAGGTCCATCCATGTTATTGCAAATAACAAGATTTTCTTTATTATGGCTGAATAATATCCTATTGTATTCTATCCACACACATACATACATATACATCATATCTTCTTTATCAATTCATCCATTGATAGACCCTTAAGTTGTTTTCTTATCTTGGCATTGTAAATAATTCTTCAGTGAACACAGGCCTGTATATATCTTTTTGAGTTAGCATTTTTATTTTCTTCAAATAAATACCAAAAATTGAAATTGTTGGGTCATATTGGAGTTCTATTTTTCATTTTTTGAGGAATCTCCATAATCTTTCCCATAGTGGCTACAGCAATTTATATTCCCACCTACCAGTGCACCAGGGTCCCCTTGTATTTCTTGTCTTTTTGATAATAACCTTCTAATAGGTATGACATGATATCTTATTGGGGTTTTGATTTGCATTTTCCTGATGATTAGCATCAGGATGTGATGTTGAGCATCTTTCCTTGGGTGTATTGTCCATTTATATGTCTTCTTTGGAAAAATGTCTCTTCAGATTTTTTAATAGCTTTTTAATCAGATTGTATGTTTTGTGTCTGTGTTCAGTGATATGAGTTCTTTATATATTTTGGATATTAGCTCCTTATCAGATATGTGATTTTCAGATATTTTCTCCCATTCAGTAGGTTGCCTTTACATTTCATTGATGTTTTCCTTTGCTCTGAAAAAGCTTCTTAGTTTGATGCAGTCCCACTTTTTTATTTTGTGCATTTTTGACTGTGTTTTTGGTGTCAGTTCCAGAAAGTCTTGACCAATGTCAAGGAGCTTACAATTTATGTTTTCTTCTAGTATTTTTATGATTTCAAATCTATAAATTTTTGTTATACTGAAAGAAATATATGTATACAGCAAATAGATATATTTTAAAATCTATATGAATTTTTAAGATAAAAGGTCTTTCAAAGAAAAACCATGTTTTCAGTAGATCATTCCATACCCAAAGGTCATAGGTATTTAAACATTAGGGCCTTTAGTTATTAGAGGGATTTATAGATCTGGAAAAAGGATTTGGAGAAGATTGGAATAAATGAGAAGTCTTTATCCTGAATTTCAAAAAGGAAAACTTTAAAGAATGGGGGAAAAAAAAGAATAGAAGAAACGAACTAATCATCTATGGCCTTTGATAGAACAAATTATTCATGATGAAACCTTTTATTTCTCTCAGAAAATATTCAGTCAATTGTCCATAAGAACAAAATATTATTTATCAAATAAAGATATTTATAAAAAAATAAGACAATAGAGCTTTCTAAAATGTATTCATAAAATATCAATAGACACCAGTCAACACTTTTTAAACATAAGAGATGCAACTATAAAACATAGAAAACAAAATTACCAAGGGAAGCAAGTTTCTCATAAGAATTGTTAGTGGCAGAATGATTATCATAAATCCAATTAAATATATAATATGTTCCCCATCATAAAAGTACCCTAGCATAGAAATAATATAGGTATAAATATATGTAGTATTATCTATATTATGCCTATGCTAAGATCCATATTTATAAATATAAAATATAATACAAATATATAATATATAATACAAATCAAAATGAACTAGGATAGGAGACTCCTGAAAATGCAAAATAAATAAGCACATCTTATTGTTTGTACTGGCACTCTTACTGGGCAAACTTTAGAACTTGGAAGATTATTAAAACAATTCCTATCAGGAAAGTCAAATTAGCATAGCACACAGACTCTTCTAAGTATTGTCATAGTTCATTAAGAAAATTGTGCCTGCAGCCCCTTCCTCCAAGTATGTATACATATGCAAGACCCAAATAATTATATTTTCAGAGATTTCCCAGGTTTAAATAACATCACTGTTTTGAATCTTTAACACTGATTGATCTTTAGCCAAAAAACCTGAAATTAAAGTACCACAGAAATTTGCTAATGTGTAGAGAATACAAACCTGAGACTTAGGACATGTTTAGATTGCTTTTGTCCATCTTTTTGGTCAAAACATTTTTAAAAGTCTGTGTAACAATAATTTTGTGTACAAACAAGATTAACTGGTTCCAATGTTACAATGTTATAGTTTTGTTGTAAGAACACTTAAAAACTCTGGATAGTGACAAATGATGCCTTAGTTTATAATGAGTCTGTACTTGGTAAGTGATGTTGTAAAGTACCATTTCCATATTTATGAAAAAAATTAAATATGCTAAATAGTTCCTTACTCAGTGCTATAATAAGATAGCCTAATATCTATATTCATTTTGGCTGCTCAGGTAGCTATCAGGAGAATTTCACAATCATTTCTTTTAACTGTATTTCTCAAAGTCCCTAACTTTGACCTACTCTATATAAAATATGTAGAAGATGAAAGTTAATGAATGTGTTGTGTTATTGATAAAAAAAATCTGCTTGTACTAATTTAAGAAAAGTGAAATATAATACAAAAATGTTTAATAGATAAATGACAAACTAGACAATTATATTAATCTATTAATAAATTACTTTTAAATGACCACATTATTAGCAATGTGGGCAAAATATAAGAAAGTCATTCCCAAAATAAATGCAAATGCTTGGTAAACAAACATAATACTCAACTTCATGAGTAATCAGAAAAATAAACAGAAAATGCCATTATATATTTCCAAACTAGATTGGCAAATTAAAAACAAAGCATCAGTCTTGTCAGTATATGAGAAAATGAGCATTCTCAAGCAGTGCTGTTAAGAATATAAATTCATTTCAATAAAAAGGTACTGTGTGTCCTACTCTGGGCAATACACATATTAATGCAAGGTTAGATGACCGTGACAATGGAGAATATTACGAATGTATTTGCGTCCAGGGATGGTGGAGAGAAAGTGTGGTAGAGGTAGAGACAAGACTTGAATAAAACCAGAGGCCCGAAAGACTGGTCCCTTTTCTCCTCTCCACTCCTTTTTCATCTCCACCACTCCAGAACAAAAACTTCAGCAGCTGTCAGCATTCAGAGTAAATACAGTACATTTATCCATTGCGCTGGAAACGTACATTTCTGTGAGTTAAACTTAACCCATTTGATTAAAAGGAAGCAGCTAAATTTAGTTTGGGCAAAATAAATATATTCTTTAAGTTAAATTAGTTGAAGCAGTAGACTACATAAAAAAGCTAACTTCATTTTTCCCATTGATCAATTAAGTATTATACGAAATACACACTTAGCATGTCTTAATATATTATAATAAAGTCCTAAAAGATGGGTCCGGAAACCATGTAATTCAAGAAATAAAAAAGGAACTTTACATATTACACCTGGCAGCCCTCTTTATAATAGATTTATTTCACATTGTGCCAAAAGGGATAATTGAAATGAACATGGAAAAAATTCTGGAAACAATGTAAGAAATTTATAATAAGGGAATTTACTGTTTTCTGAACCAGGCCACTATGCAAAACTGATAAACAAAATACCTCATTTGCTGAGAATCTGCCAGTGCTGAGGATCCAGAGAAGAAAACACAAATGTCTGTAGTTGAGTTGATAGTCATACTTTCTCTTCCCTTAGAATTTTCAAATGTGCACTGTTAGTCTGGTAGCTCTGAAATTAGGAGCAGAAAAATGAGCTTCTTATTAAATTCCATTTGACAGGGTAGCCAAGCTACTGATCCCATTGCTTAACAATAGTTTTCATTGTTTATTCTTTGTACTACAGAAATTCAGTATCTATTTTTTATAAAGCATCCAGAAGAAAAATGTTTACACCAAATGTCTTAACAGCTAGTAGAGAATAAGATAGCAAATATCACCTCAGCTCTAGTAGGGATTTTGGAAGTCATCAACCCTACTTGTGATATTTTTATAAGTTATGGTATGGCTTCATGGATCTCATTAAATAGAACTATTTTAAACTTAAATTTGAAAAATATTGAAATCTTTTCAACCTGTTCCCAGTCAGTAGCAATAAATGACGTCCACTAAAATTGAAAAATTGTTAATGCAATCAACGAGTAGGTTATAACTATTAAAAATACTGGCAATGATTCATGCTAGTCCCAAATGATGGATATTGCATTTTCAACCATTTTCTGTATAATTCTAAAAATGGAGTCACACACTACCTTTTTCTTCTACTTTTCCCCTCTTTTTCTTCTTTTTCTATTTTAAATAGAATCATTCGGTAAGGGCTAGAGAAAATGGCCAATCTTCTGGGTAGTTAAATTACATGTCAAACATTTCAGAGTTTAGAAAGCAGCTAATGAGAGTGTAATATTAAAATGTCAAACATGTACATACCATTTTCTTCCTCTTCCTGACTCTGAAACCCTCTGGTAACAACTATAATGATCTGTTTAGGCTTCGGTTCATTGTTCCCTTTCCTCACTCATATTTAGTAATTACTTTCTCCTCAAGGCTGCACTTTTCTTGAGGAAAGTAAATTTCCAGAGCGGTGTTCAGTTTTGAATTAAATCTTGCTCCTCTGACAGCAAAGACACATTAGGGGAGTGAATTCGACAGCTTGTAGCTTTCCCCATTTATTTCTATTTCTACAAAGTGCCGTACAAAATATTCAAGTATATTTTTCTGTGTTGAGAAGGATTTTTCCTTAGAAATCTTTCTGACTAACTGCCTATGGATAACACCAGGGAGGATTTTAAACTGCCTGATATGTGTTATCCTTTTTGCTACTCAAACAGGGGGTGAAAAGGGAAATGGAAAAGATTTCTGCCAGCAAGTGCTGAGTAATTGAAAACAAAGTCCGTATAGCAGTGGCAGGATATTGATACTTGAAGACTAAGTGTGGATTGGGAATTTTACCAGTGGCACTCTATAGAAGAATGTAAGATGTTTATAAAAATGTGGGATTTTTTCCCATACAATTAATGTTCAAAGTGAATTTACAATAAGAAATTCTAGTGCCCTGCAGTATTCAGTAGAATTAGTGCAGTATCACCATCAGGAAATGTTCCATGAATAAGCGTAATCATGGAATGAGTCAAAGTGCTTAAGAATCAAGTCGTGCCCATAATTGCTTTGCTATTGTTTTTAAGTTCAAGGTCAATGTAATACACAAGATAGTTATATTAATAACACTTTCAATATGATGTTTGTCATGCTCAAATGTGGTTTATTTTAATGTCAACCATTAGCCTATTAAAAATAATTCAGAGCTACTGTCAACACTTGGAGTCTCTAAGTACCTAAACAAAGAATGGGTAGATGATTCAAATGGCTGCTTGATGGTCCATTCATGAACCTGGTGCAAATTGAGGCATTATACACTGTGTACTATAAGGATGAGTATGTTTGTGTCTGTCAAGACATCATTGGGATAATTGTATTCTTTACGCTGAAACAAAGAGCTGTGACTCCAAACCAGAGGAAGGAAATTATTAAGAAATGTTACAGAAAAATGATCCAATATCGGCTCCTCAACCTCAAACACTCCATCTTAGATTTTCTCTCTTGAAACCCATCATAATATGTAATTGCTATTGCTGATCTCAGCTATCCATTCTTTCAACAAATATTTTTGTGTGCCTTTTATGAGCAAGGCACTGGAGATATACAGTGAAATTAGATAAAAGCTTCATAGATAAACAAGCTACAAATGAATTATACCAAAGAGAAGTAGAGAGTGCTATGAGAATATTACAAGGCACTTAACCTAGTCAGGGGGTCAGGGAGGACATTTCTGTGCAAATGACATTTAACTTGAGATCTGAAGATGAGTAAGAACTAGGAAAGGGAAGTGGAGACCCGGGGTTAGGTAGATTACGCCATAAGAAAGTCTGTTGTCTCTTCGGACACCTTCTTCTAGACAAATATTTCCTCTCTGATCCCTTATTGAGCTGAACCTTCTGTTAAGCTACTGGGCTTTAGCTGATAGTTATGTTTATTGACATCAGTGCTGTCCTGTAACGTCTCCAACCCTCTGAAAACCTCTTTCCTCATCCCAAGCCCCAGAAACATCACTAAAAAAAATTCACAAGGAGGAGAGAAAAAGAGCATGCGGATGATCTCTAGGAAACTAAGAGAGCCACTTATGTTGGAATTTCAGGGAGTAGATCACATTTATAGTAGAAAAAATGGTACTATAGATAGATTAATTAACTAAACATTAATTTTATGAATAAGCAACTAGTGTAAAAATACCAGTGAAAAGATATAGTCCAATAAGCCTTTTTTTTTTAGTTTAAGGTACATTCAGACACGAACACTTAACAAAAGCTCTGCTGTTATCTTTACACAGCAGCTTCAACTGGGACCTGTGTCTGTGTCATGTAAACCTATGTTGGGAGAATGAGAATAAATACTGGCTTTGGTTCAATAGAAATTTTTAAACAAGTCAGTCTCTACTGTCCATCAGATGACTCCATTTTTCTGTATGTTCTAATCAAAGACATAACTCACTTTCACTAAAAAAAATGCTCTGCCAGGTAAATCATGAGTGACAGTCTGACTTGAGTTCAATCCTGGTTCAATATAGCCCCACTAACATGTCAGTTATTCGAGAAGCCCTGTTGATCGATCTGTTCCATGTATACCTTATTCTGATTCACAGGGATTGTAAGCATCAGACTTTCAACTACGATTATATTTCATCTAAATCAACACCTCTAGTGTTCTCGGTCACCCATACACCTGAACATGCACATTCCTCCTCATATGAGGAGATTTTATTTATAAGACATGTGACATGACATTAGTGTCAATAGGAAATAATTTCTGCACCTGAATCAATATGATTAATAGTGTCCTTTTATGTGCACAATAGTCCATTACATATGGAGAAGTATAAACCTATTGTTTTTCTTTTATCACTTTGAATTAGATAATTAAAATAAAACATAAAATCTTATTTTATTATGATCATATTTAATTTATGGCAATCATGATAGGGCCGTAAGTAAGAGGAAAAATAGTATTGGTATATATTCAGTTTTCTTTAAATAATCTAAAAAAGGAGGATTGGCTGGGTGACTCAGTTGGTTAAGTGTCTGACTTCCACCCAGGTTATGATTTCACGGTACGTGAGTTCAAGTCCTGAGCTGGGTTCTGTACTGACAGCTCAGAGCCTAGAGCCTATCTAGGATTCTGTGCCTCCCTCTCTCTCTGACTCTCCCCTGCTCTCATTATGCCTGACACTCTCTCAAAATTAAATGACCATTAAATTTAAAAAATAAAATAAAATAAAAATCTAAAAATGGAAAAATTCACCCATGGCCAAATGAATTACACAAAATGACAGTAACTATTGGTCTTGAACTTTTTTATATCAGGAAATCCCAGTGGGTATGTAGTGGACCAAATTCCCCAGACTGATGTACTTTGAAAGTAAGATTTCTTGAATTGGATTGAAGTATGAGTCTGACAATATGCACTTATTATTTAAAATATGTAGTATAATGTGGATTAGTGTGTATCTGTTTGTTACTTATCCTTGCCACCAATTAGATCTATTGAAAATTATGCCATAAAATTTCCTACTAAGAATATTTTAATTAAAATTAGAATATATTGATAGAAATATATAAAAAGTAAATGATATTTGACTTACAAGAATGAACACGTGGAAGCTGGTGAAAATGTAAGTTCTTATGCTCACAGAAATCAAACTAAAATCATTCAATTGTTTATTTGAAGGCATAATTGTATAAAACGTAGTTTGTGATAATTTTAAAATTCAGGAAATATTCCTCTGTGTATTGGCAAAACAGTGTAAATAGCAAACAATGCTACACAGTTAAGTGTAAGTGCTTTCTATGTATTGGTATTTTGTTTTGTTCTTACATGTGGGGCAGAACATATGCCCAGAATAAAAGTGACTGTTTCTTTTCAATGATTTAGTTAAACAAATGTCTTTTATCATTTCATCAAGCCTATGGATTTTATATTTCCTTTACATAGCTCAACAGTGCAAATATTGGGTTTGTAGATAAGAATTTAATTAGCATTTCAAAGAGGTCAAATTAATTCCCTCCCAGACAATAGCTGTTATTTCAGTCTACAAAGTAAAACTCAATTCTACAGCACAAAACAATTTTTAAATCTTACCAGTTGTTTCGCTCCTAGAAAATCACTGACTCTAAGTGAATAGTTTTTAATTTTATTTTTTAAAACTATTTTTATCCTGCCTGTGTGATTCCAAGAACACTGCAGAAAATCAGTGGCATTGCAAGAGGTTAGGACACTAGGAATATTCTGCCCCCGGTGTCCTCCATGTTGTGTTCTTTGTCAGTAATGAATCTTAAACAACAATAAATGGACCAAAAGTTAGTCAACTTTTAACTATAATATGTATTGACAATTCCAAACAATTTCCATGATAAAATGCTCCCCTCTGCGGGGTCAACCACTCACACATCCCTACCATCCTTTGGCATGCAACTGCAGAAAATAATAAAAGGAAGGCAAATGCTTTTTGAATCCTGGGATGATAAAACTCTAGTTTTAAGTTTCCAAACTAAACATCAAATGCATTTAAAAATCAATGCTTTGTGGCATTTGTCCGGTAAATTATTTACTGGACATATTTGAACTCTACATGACCTGCATCATAATGCTATTTATAAGTTTGAGTTAATAACACAGCATTTGTTGGATTCTTACTGAGTGTGCTTTTTCAAAATAACCCTTCTAATAACCTTTAAAAATTTTTTAATGCTTATTTAATTTTGAGGTGTGGGGAAGAGGACGAGAGAGGGAGACAGAATCTGAAGCAGGCTCAGACTTCAAGCTGTCAGCATAGAGCCTGAGATGGGGCTTGAACTCACTAACTGTGAGATCATGACCTGAGGTGAAGTCAGAGGCTTAACCAACTGAACCACCCGGGCACCCCAACCCTTCTAATTACTTATTTAATATCTGTCTTTCTCATTAAAATGTAAGATCTATGAGGGCAAAGACAAGGCCTACCATGTTCAACAAAATCCTGGTTCCTGGTGCATATTCAATAATTGTTTTAAATGTCAGATTTTTTTTAATGTCGCTAATTACTAGTGAAGTTTTAAAAATTATTTTTATGTAGTCCTACATAGTCTTAAACTATCATTTTCGTAATATAATGGTGAGAGAACTTCAGAGTCCCAGATTTAGTTCATGTGCTATTGACACGTGGAATACAAAATAGGAATTGCTAACACCAGCAACAGGAGAGGTGGATGGAGGGATGGGCTAAAGGGGTAATGGGTATGAAAGAAAGCATTTGTTGTTATGAGCACTGAGTATTATAACGTAAGTGATGAATCACTAAACTCAGGCATCTGTACACCACAGAAGATTAACAGCATGTTCTACAGATTGGGAATAATATTTTTTCAATTGAACACATTTGGATATGGAACTAGTGGGATAATAGTTTAATATATATGAACAACTCTAAATAATAATGTCTAGGTCAGATAGAGGCTTGAAACAAAAGAACAACAATGATTTTCCCTGGCAGTTATATTAGTTGGAAGAAAACTAAACTGCTATAACAGACTCTAAATTATAGTGACTTAATGACTTTAAGCGTACCTCCTTCTATGAGATAGGTTTGAGGTAAGCAGTCCAGGTTTATACGGCATCTCTGTTCATCACAGTCATTCAGGAATTAGGTTCCTTCTAAATGGTTGCTCGGCTGTCCTTTAGCGCACTGTTGTCAACTATATGGTTAGAGTGAGCCACTCTACTTCTTTCTATGGTCCCACCAAAAAGGTGGAAGAGAATGTAATAGAGACATACATGATTTCTCAAGTCCCAGAGAAGGATATGGTGTTTATCACTCATGTGCGTACTCTATTGGTGAGGACTTGGTCCTATGGCCACACATAACCGCAAGGCAGGGAGTAAGTGTAGACCAGCTGGGCAATTCGTGCCTGGCTGTGATTCTGTATTAAAGAGGAGAAAGGCAGATTTTAGTGAAGAGCTTATAGTCTCTGCCACACGTGTGTATTCTCATTCATACCTTCCTGTTTGTGTGTTTTCATATTTTTCCAGACTCTTTTACTTTCAGCTCCTCATTCACTTCTTTAACTGTCTTATTATCCATCTTGTCCTGAATGTTTTAATTGAATGTATGTTAAGATGTAGTCAAGAGACAGAAGCCACATGAGTGATTTGAACATGGAAAGTTTAATATATGATTAACTACTAGCAGGATGTTAACCAATGAAGCGATGAAGAGAACTTCAAAGAATTCATACAGCAAGTATGGAGAGCAGCTACTACCTTTAGGGACAGACATAGTACCAAAGGAAGAAGCAAACTTGGAAGAGGCCCCATTATCTACCTCCTACCCTATCTGCCAATGTTGAGGGTCGGGTTTTGTTGGAAAGAATATGGCATGGGCCGTTGGACGGCAGAATTAGTTGAGGTGATACAGACCCACTGTAGCTAGCCTGAAGCCAGTTCCCATAAAAACTTCCTGGGAAAAATGCCTGCTTGCGAGCTCACAGAACTTACGAGGAAGTTTCCCTGGGGGAGGTGGGGAAGCTTACTGGAATGTGAGAACCACTAGATGTCCTCCATTAGACTTGGAGTCTTTAATTAAATTAATTAAAAGAATTAATCAGAAGTTGTATCAGAGGCAAGCAGAGGACCGCTTCTCGGAATGTGTACCCCCAACACCTTCTGCCAAAAACGACCTAACCTAACAACTTGCCATCTGAAAAGGAGGATATGTTTCCAGGATCCAGCATCAGTATCATGAAACAGGGCAAAGAAACGTGGAAAGTGGAAAGACACAAAACTGATGACCGGCACAGTGGATATGCCATGAAAGTACTGCATAATGTGCTTGTTTTTATCACAACAAAGTTCCTCTTTTTAGAACTGAATAAGATGAAAACAATGCCATAGTTTTTCTTTTCAATATAAACAAACAAAATACTCCCCCAAAATAAGGTAGCTTCTAATTCATGGATAATCTTCAATCTGAAAAATTCCCCTCCTAACACTCCCCAGTGTTATAATGGCCCTCAACATGTGTGTGACCCCTGCGTACAGCAATCATGGAGGGAAATGTTGTCAATTAGTTAAACAATATAGAAGTTCATCTTATAAGCTTAGGTTAAAAAGAAAGATCTGTAGTATATATTTCCTCATATTTTTACATAAGGCAGTGTATGTTTCATAGTGTTACTTGTGACCGTCTCCTCAATGACCCTGCCATTATCAGTGTGAGTAGTGAGAAAAGGGAACCAAAGCTGCAGATGTGTTCCTAGAGCCATCTGGCTCCTTTGGAAGGTAATTTACTTACCTAAAAATAACCACATTCATATGGACAAGCCCCACCCCCCTTACCATAACATATTCCTAAAACTGTTAACATTCATTCCACTGAGTTTACAAAAAAAGCATTTCTCCTGTGCGTACTGTTCTTTTGTTAATATTCATATGTGGTATCTCAGGAAAAGAAGCAACACTCACACGTCCTAGGAAGCAGGAAAAATCTGTTGATTAGTTTTTTTTTTAAATCAAAAGCATTCTTTTGGTCACATTCAATCAGTGGGTTTGTGTTTTTTTCTCTTAAGTAGCTGTAATAGTGCCACATTTTGAAGTAGCAATTTAGAGTTTGATTCCAAACTAATTTTTCATATGCAGAGTTGTGAAAGGTAGATTTCCAATAGACTATGATCATCTTTGATAATTTCTGGTTGTGTATCCTCCGCCAGTATTGGAAATGTGAATTCTTCAAGCATGGCATTACAATCTGCCATGTAGAAAGAAAAATGTAAGGCACACCCTAGGCCCTCATACATCATCCTTTCATTGTTTGGTTGAATAACAATGAAGACAGTTTAAGGTTGTGTGTGCGATCCCTTCCACTGCTTTAGTGAGATGATTGGGTCGCTGTATCAGCCCAGAATTTCTTTCACCAATCAGCGGAAGAGTTAACTTATTATCTATCATATAGCATCTTTCTACTATGAAATGCTAAAGGTGGTGAATGCAGAGCTAATGTCTATACACATCAGCTGAGTGGTATTCAGCTACTGGTGGGCTTGAGTGGATTGGCCCCATAACAATATGAACATGCTTCCCAGGACTAGATAAATGTAGGACCACCCATGGGTAAGGTTCTGTTCTTATATGGGCTCCTTCTTGAATCTTTTAAGATTGAAGATATATGACATATAAATACCTAGCACACTGCCTGTATTCCAAAATATAAGCTAGCTCTCTGTTAGTAAAATTGGTTTAGAAAAGAAACTATTCATTTTATGCCAGTCTCCATAATTTTACCTGACTTACGCATTCCCTAAATTATAATGATGCTCCTTTACATTTTTAACTTGTCGAGTGTTTTTAAATAGCCTAGAAGTAAGAGCAAAGTGGAGAAACAGCTGTCCCTTGTTATTTTGTTTCCTGAATACAAATAGTCTTAAATTGCTGTAAATGGAAAGGTTGGAATGAATTCAAACACTGCTTGTTTAAATACACTCAGCCCGATGTTTGTGTGTTGGAACCTCTGGAGAGGGCAGCACCAGAAAATGCTCCCCATTAACTTGTCGCACATGATAATATAAAGTTATGGCTTCCCTTTCGTGTGTCAGGTAGAGTTGCTGTGGTATTGTTCAGAAATTTTTATGACAGTGAATCACAAGAGATTTGAAGGAAGATATCTGAACAGTGGCATTAACTCCTGAAACAGTGTAATTTTTATTTTGACTCCTCTTAGGAAAACAAAGGCCTTTTGGACTTACACAGTTAACTGAGTTCAGGGGGGTATTGCAGAGTTTTATATGTCAGGAAGAGAATGAATGGATACATCTAGTCTTTGCTCTTTCCTTCTGGCTTCTGATCACTTGCCATTTGAGAAGTTGGTCTATATATAAAGGCCAAAAAAAGGTGATTCATCTGTTTTTCCTCCAAAACCCATTAGTTTAAGGTAAGCCCTGCTCCCAGGATGTTCTTTATAAATAGAGCTTTATCCAACAGTTTTATTGACTATGTGGAATTGGAAAGATTGTTTAACAAATTCTTTCTTCTAAGTTTGAGTAAACAGCAGCCAAGAATGTTAAAGAAACTTGACCAAGGTCACATTTAGTGGCACAGTCACAAATGAGTTTTTGATGTTCAGACTCACCATCCAGTATTTTTATCATAAAATCATTTTCACAATTCAGCTTAAGGATTCTCTCTAGCTCGTGTACTACTCTACGGAGTAAGGGCACTTACTCTACTTACACTGCAGAGCACCTCATTCAGGTACTTCCTCCAAATTCATTATTACATTATTGCCTAATATTGCCTAATTTTCCTAGAGTCCCTCGCAAACTCACTGCCTAGCTCATAACATTGAAAGCTTGGGTAAAATGTTGTTATCCTCAGCCTTTGAAATTACAACTGCTATGATTTGACTACCTCACAGATTCTCAAAAAATGATAAAGTGGCAGTACCAACCAAGTAAAAAGGAAGACAAAAAACTAAGGACCATTAAGAAATTAGACTTATTGTTTGGAGAAACAATAATATACTGTGAGATGAGTTCTTAAAGAGTTGTAGATATGAGGTAAGAATCAACTGTTCTCTATACCCACCACAGATCTAAACTAGAAATTAAGGTAAAATTATGATTAGTCATAGTCACAGACTTATTTAAAGTAACATTCTGAATGCAGTATTGAGAGACCTGAGTTCATGTCTTGCCCTTGCTTTGTGCCTTTGAGTAAACTGGTGACCCTTTCCTTGAGTCTGAATTTCTACCTCACTGTGTGACTATGAGGAATAAATAAAATAATATATAAAGCCCCCTAGCTAGCGCAATGCTGGCTCATGGCGGGTGTTCAGCTAGCGCAATGCTGGCTCATGGCGGGTGTTCAGCAAATGATCCCTGTTTTTTTTTAACATTTATTTTTGAGAGAGAGAGAGAGAGAGCGAGAGTGAGAGAGAGAGAGACCATGAGTGGGGGACAGTTAGAAAGAGAGGGAAAGACAGAATCTGAAGCAGGCCCCAGGTTCCGAGCTGTCAGCACATAGCCCAACACGGGGCTCAATCTCACGAACCATGAGATCATTACCTGAGCTAAAGTTGGATGCTTTAGCTCTGACTGAGCACCCCCAAATGATTCCCATTTTTATTTTATGTATATTCATTTATATTTTGTAATCATAACATATAATAGATATTGTATTGATAAATTCTGCTAATTAATTAAATTATTTAAGTTAATAATATTTAATTCATATATTCTTCCATTTAGACACTATATATTTAAATATAATAGTATATTAATTGCATATATAACTGCATATAATTATATGTAGAATAATGTATATGATCTACATATAATATATAATGTACAATTGTATTTATAATTGTATAGTTTTTTTTTTATTTATTCTTAGCATTAACTTAACATTCATTGTATAGTGTGGAAGGAAAACAAACAATAAAACTTATCAGTGTACTAAAAAGAGTAGAGCACAAGGTTTATATTACCGAAAGGCATGAGCTATGTTTGACAATTCATTCATTCATTAGGTTCTCAGAGGCACTCTCCCATTAGTAGGTAATAATTTTCTAGGCACTTTTAAACATAAAATATTCACTTTTACAATAAAAATCCCTGTTTATGGGGCATTTGTTTCCACATAACTCACATAAAATATATCTAAGTATATTCAGTCACCTCAACATGCTTATCGCTCCTTATCCCTGGTGCTTTTCTGATCCTTATACAGCGCAAACGCTTTTGAATAAAGCTCACATTGCCATTCCTGAAAAAATACAGACCTTCTGGTACCTCTTCTCAGAGAAACAAATCAGCTTTTCCCTTTTACAACTCACTACACTTGAGCCCCTCCCGTGTGGCTTTTTCTAGTCTACATGTCATCTTATGATTTTTCCCTAAGTGCCTTTCATAGTTCAGCATCCTCCCTTTCTCTGTTCCCTTAGCCCACAAAAAGCCTGAGTCCCTTCAATCCAATTAAAACCCCTCCCTTAATCCTACCTTCCCTAAATCATCTTCCCTTTTGATTTCTTTCCCTAAACCCCTAGAACTCATTTATTCTATATTTGCAGTTTCTGCTTTCTCAGCTTTCATAGGCAGCCTGCTCTAATGTTCTTTTCTCTCAGTAAGGTACTGAAAATGTCCTCTCAAAAATGCTACTTATTGCTAAACCCAGTCATGTGTTTTCAGACTTTTTATCTCAGTTGATATCCTGGCAGCATTGGACGACATCTCTTCTGTCCTCTACAAACACCTCTTTTGCAGGACTCTCCCTGTACTTTATCCTCATTCTCCTCCGCCATCAGATTCCTGTCTTGGTTTCTTCTCAAACTTTTTTCCCTTCACCCTTTTAGATGCTATGTTTCCTATGGCAACATCCTCAGTCATCTTCATTTTCATGTATAATGAGGAGCTTTAACAGATATTATTTCTCCAGTCCTGGTCTCTCTTTTCTGAAGTTCCAGCACAGATTTACCAATGATTTCCAGAACATAATTTCTTGAACACCCACAACTCAATCTGTCTTCTTATGCCTGCTCTTGCTTCAGTATACACCATCTTTGCAAGAAATATTCATGTATTTGTGGACCTCAGCCACTGTAACACTCATTTTTTTCCTCTTCCTCACAACGGACCAGCTTCTCTCAGTTCTGTCAATTACCTCAGAAACATCTGTCATTTGTGTTCCCTGTGTTCTAATTCCTTGCAAAGGATTCTCCTTTTTTTTTTTTTTACTTTTTTCCTTTCTAATCCAGCTTTCATAACTCCGACAGAATATCCTCTCCAAAGCAATGTCTAATATTATCTCCTACTCAGAAAACATTTGTTTGTTCCTTATTGCTTACATAATAAAATATAATATTTTTAGCGTTTTCCACAATCTGGACTTTGTCACATCCTACGTCCTTCAGGCAGTCCAAGAATTTTCAAAAATCTTCTCTACTTCATGACTCTGCTTCTGCTGTTTCCCTTCCCTGCCTCTTTATTCTACTCATACGTCAAAAATACAGATCAAAAGTCACAATTTGGCACACCCCACTTAGGGTTATTTCCATTATCTTAGAGTTATTCTTCTTCTTAGCATCATCACAGTGCACTTGGGTCTTCTTCAATAGGTATTTAGCCCAATTACTACCTGTAATATACAAAATAATACCTAGAATACTAAGAATTGGGGGAAGGGTTGTTTTATTTGTTTTAATCATAATCTTTTTCTCAGTGCTGTTTGTATATGTAATAAATGAATATTTTCAAATTAAAACCTTGCAATTTTGTAATATGATAAATCCAATGATCTATTTAAAGAACTTTGAAAACACATTTGCTGATTTTAACAAATCTACAAAGTAGACTTAGCATATAAACAATATGGATTATTGTGAAAAATCTACTGGAATATCTAAAGGTGTGAATTTGTATAGGGTTATATTTTTAGGCATAACATTACATAATGCATTTCTTGTAGGGATAAAGAAATGAGGCCTAGATTTTAAGTTCCTTTAAAAATATCTTTAATATTAAATTCATCAGCTTTTCCCCAGGAGTCAAATCATTGTAGGAGACCATTGCACTCATTTGTTCCTGTCTCACCTTTATAAATCTGTATTATCTATCAATCATTCCACTTACAATCATTTTTTCTTTTCATTTGCACACATATATATGTGAGATAAAAATTATTAATAGCTTCTCAAATTGTTCTCTTAAAATATCACAAACAAGAGCAATCATTAGGATGCTTTGAGTTATATTTAATGGAAATTCCAATATAAATTATCTTAAACTTTTTAGAAGACTTATTGGCTCATGTACCTATAAAGGAAATAATTTCTGTTGGCAAAATTAGCTAAGTGTTGTGCTGAATGGGTCAACACAGAACCAGCTTTGTAGCCAGGGGAATGCCACGTGCCGACTGGCTTAGGCCAGCATTACTGGAATTTACTGGAATAGAGAATAATACTTATTTGTTTAGGCAAGTCAAAGCAATCCATGAAATGGAGGAAGAAAGAAGAAATCAATCCCTTTCAGATTACATGATTGCTATACATGAGGGGAAGGTTGAAACTAATGAAATGAATGTTGGGAAGACAAGTACAATGACCACCAATAAGATTAATTAATAACTTTGACTTCATTTAATGCTTTCACTCTGAAACGTTCTACATAAGACTGAAAATATTTAACACAAATCAATGAATTAATTAAAGTACTTTCATATTATATCCAAAGAAAGTAAAGACTTATTGAACTAATTTTCAATTTAATGTGTCTCTAAATAAGCATAGAATTTGAGGACTGTTGGATATTATGTCAGACTATTTCCTGCTCTCTGTTAAAATCAATATGAAGTTATAGCATACTTATTAATGACAAGGATTACAGAATCTATATAAGCCTCAGTCTTTGTCTCAAGAAATTAACAACTCTGATTATGGAGACAACACAAAACACATAAAACAATTGAAAAATGACACCATTTAATGCATTATAGAGTGCTATTTAGAATCATGATACAAGATAAATGCTCTCAAGAAAGGGAAGGGTCTTTGTTGACTAGATGTAAAGGAGTAAGTCTTCTAGAAACATTTGGGAATTGCTATGACTCTGGAAGGGTAGTATAATTTGAATAAGTAGGAAAAAGGCATAAAAACCCATTTGAAGCAAAGAAAACAAGATAAACAAGTAAAAATTATTGTGGAAGGTGTTCACTGGGTATGAATGCTTGTGGGAGTGGGAAAGGATGGGTCAAAAAGGTGGCAAAGAACAAGAGGGCTGCCTAGAGAGGGAAATCTTTTTTCAAGGTGAGGTTGGGTTATACCTAAAATTTTAGCACAAGGACATGTTTCAGATATATGAAAATTTGGGCAGTTTTCATCTAAGGGAAAACAAGATCAAAACAGTAATCTTTCAAATATGTAGCAGTCAGACTCATACAAATTCAGACTGTAAGAATAAAGAGATAGACTGAGATTCAAATTTTGGAAGAAATCACATGTCTCTTAAATCCATTGTGACAGGAAGGGGTGAATGCAAGTGTCTTATCTAAATTCAGTTTCAGGGTCAAGAAGTGCAGAAACTGGCAGGACATTTTAGCTTTTACCAGGGATGGTACTTTGGACATGTAATTTTACCTCTTGAGATTTCAGTTCCTGTGTCTATAAAATGAAAGGGGTTTCAAGTCCCTATTAGGTATGAATATATAGTCTGCAGATGTCAAATAGTGTCAACAAGATAATTTCCTTTATCATCCTCTTTCACTCATTGAGAAACAGGTGACAAAGTTTGTCAAGATCACACATGTAGCACCCTCCTCCAATAAAAGTCTAGTATATTGGGGTGCCTGGGTGGCCCAATCGGTTAAGCGTCCAGCTTCGGTTCAGGTCATGATCTCACAGTTCATGGGTTCGAGCCCCGCATCAGGCTTTGTGCTGACAGCTAGCTCAGAGCCTGGAGACTGTCTTCGGATTCTGTGTCTTCCTCTCTCTCTGACCCTCCCCTGCTCGCGCTGTCTCTCTCTGTCTCTCAAAAATAAATAAAAAACATTAAAAAAATTTTTAAGTCTAGTATGTAGTAACATATATACCACCACTTATCACATATATCAGCAAAATTGTAACATTTTAAGAAAAATGTGGGATAGAGTGTCTTGTTTGAGAACTATGAAGAAACAAACTATTTAGGAGACATAATGTTATATGGAAACACAAGAGTGTGAAGAAAAGTCAATAGTTTTCACTGAGACCTTGATTGTGTTGCATGGTGAGACTATACCAAAAGTGAACACACAAAGAAAGGTGTCTGTATTCCACAACTGCACTTAACTCTTACCACCAAAGTTATTTACGGTCCTCTGTTCTCACTCATCCATTCAGTTCTTCACTTCTCATCTCCCCTCCTCCCCTTCTCTTTCTCACTCTTGTACACTTGTAAATGCAGACACAGGCACACCCACTCTCAAACCAACCCAAGTGTTAAGTCATTCTTTCAGTTAGCAAAAAATAATTGAAGGGGCACCTGGGTGGCTCAGTCGCTTAATCGTCCAACTTTGGCTCAGGTCATGATCTCATGGTTTGTGGGTTTGAGCCCCTCGGTGGACTCTGTGCTGACAGCTCAGAGCCTGGAGACTGCTTCGGATTCTGTGTCCCCCTCTCTCTCTGCTCCTCCCCTACTCATGCTCTGTTTCTCTCTGTCTCAATAATAAATAAACATTAAAATTTTTTAAAAAATAATTGAAAGAGCCCAATATGTCATTGTGCTGGCTAAAGTTAGGTATCCAACAGTAATAGCATTGTTACTATTGCCGTTTTGGTAGTTTAATTATCTAAATACCCACTGGCTCTTTTGTTATGGCATTTATCTAGATCATGGACTTAATCTACATTGCTTATTATATGGCCTTCCTCAATGATAAAATATGTATACATATGTAAATATGTACAATGGCTTCATTGGCCAAAGAAGTCCATTCTTTATATTACTGAGATAATCCTATTTGTTAAACACAAATAATATTGTTTAGAAGATTGGTGGTGGCTCTTTACAGAATTCTGATGTACCAAAGTAGAAAATAAGTTTTAATATTTATTGGAAAAGTTCAACTAAGTCTATATTCACAGTTTTACAAGAGCAAAAGAAGTTATATCTTATACATAGTAAATAATAAAAAACATTTTTACAATAATTGTCAGTATACAATGCAAACTTCTTAGCGAATGCACAAGAAACATATTATTGATTTGACTACAAAAACAAGCTACAAGTTACTTTTTCTTGATGGTTTACAGCCCTGATAAGTTAACTCTTCTAAATCGTAAACTTACTTAAAACAATGAAAATTAGGAATTTGTGTGATGAAAATCTGAACATAATCTTGAGATATTGTTTTCTAATAAGGCAATATTAGCAAACCTTCAAGAGAATATTTTTTGTGTTACAATCTATGGGTACATAAAGTGAGTCATTTTTAAAATAAGGAAAAAATTTCTATAAATATACACAAACACATACATATGAAAACACATTATATAATACATTATAAGTCATAATCGTTAATAGATATATACCCACAGAAGCGTATATATTGTTTTTGTTCCAGAATGATCACTGATGTACATGTTTAGTTTGATAAAATGTGTACTTCTCCCAGAACACATAATTTGCATTCCACATGTTAATTTCTTCGTTAAATACAAGGCAATAAATGAAATGCAGGGTTTTTCAATGAGGGATTTTCCTTATGGTCAGTACTTTGTCAAGTGTTTCAGTAAGCTTTTCCAACACAGTTTTATCTTTTCATTCCTTACTTTTGCTCATTTAAACTGGTTTTTGAAAATTCATGGCCCCAAATCTAAAGAATAAATTCTATTTTTTTCTGGAATTCACATTCTAAAATTCAAGACCATGTACACTATATGAATAAAACACACATAACATTTAACTTTTTAACTTATGAGAAGCTCTTCTGAAACAGCATAAAGTAGGCATCTGGGATTCCTGCATTTAGAACCAAGGAGACTAACTCCAGGCCAGTTCCCAAATCAGCTTTGTCCTACTTGTTAGATGGGGAATAGGAAAAATTTTGTTATATCCCACATTTAGGAATGATGATACCATTTGAATGTTCATTTTTAATTATTACTTGTGTCTGATGAATATTTATTTGAATAGGAATTATAGTCATTCAGGATCTATTTGTTATATGAATGAGTAAAAGATTTTGAAGATGTCACTAATACATTATATACTAGTAGCAATCCACGAGGGAATTTCCTATTTGGTCTTCCATTGTGCTTTAGTTTGAGTTGAAATGTTTCCAATATGTTTCTAATAGTTAAATATTTTATGGGATTTTCCTATGTGACAGATATTGAATTTTTCCCAGTGCCATATTTTAGTAAAAACAAATTCTCTGCCACCACCACCATCTTTGTGCCTTACCTCCTTAACTTTGATCCTTTTTATGGATGAACTCTTCACTTTGCTCATTACTTTTAAACAGTATGCTAATTTGTTAGTTTGTTTAAAGTCATAACTTTGGGATGCCCGGATGGCTCATTTGGTTAAGAGTCAGACTTTTGATCTCAGCTCAGGTATGATCTCGGTGTCATGAGATCAAGTCCTGCATTGAGCTGTATGCTGAATGTGAAATCTCCTTAAGAAAATAAAAATAAAGTTTTAATTATTTAAAAAAATTCTTTGTGGTGGAGAAAATATTGATTTTATTTTTTTTAATGTGTATGTATTTTTGAAAGGTAGAGAGATACAAAGCACAAGTCAGGGAGAGGCAGAGAGAGAGGGAAACAGAATCAGAAGCAGGCTTCAGACTCTGAGCTGTCAGCATAGAGCCTGACATAAGGATCAAACTCATAAACTGTGAGATCCTGACCAGAGCTGAAGTCAGACGTTCAACCGACTGAGCCATGCAGGCACCCCAATATTGATTTTATTTTTGGTAGCTACATTTTGTTAAGGTTTGCTTGTATTTTGTGTTTTCATTTTTATTTAATCCACATAACTTTATATTTTCCCTTAGAGAGTCCAAATATTTTTTTAATCTTTTAAATGTTTTTTTACTTATTTTTAAGAGACAGAGAGAGACAGGGCAAGCAAGGGAGAGTCAGAGAAAGAGGGAGATACAGAATCTAAAGCAGGCTCCAGGCTCTGAGCTAGTTGTCAGCACAGAGTCCGTCGCGGGACTCCAATCCAGGAACCATGAGATCATGACCTGAGCTGAAGCTGGATGCTTAACCGACTGAGCCACCCAGGTGCCCCTAGAGAGTCCAAATACTTTATAACTCCCCCTTTGAATTTTATTTGACCCACAGGTTGCTTAGAAGTATATTATTTAATTTCCAAGTATTTGGAGATTTTCCAGGTATTTTTCTTTTATTGATTTCTAACTTAATTCCATTGTGGTCAGAAAAATTATTTTGTGAGTCATGAATCCTTTCAAATTTATTTAGACATCCTTTATGAACTAGGATGTCGCCCTTCTCAATGTTCCATACATACTTGACAAAAATTTATTCTGCTTCTGGGTGGAATGTTCTGCAAATATTAATCAGGTCAATTTGGTTGATAGTGTTCTTCAAATCTTTTGTATTCTTAGTGATTTTCTGTCAAAATGCTTTATCAGTTGTTAAGAGCAAGGTACCCAGTTAATGACTGTATAATGGAATTTTATATTATATATATACATATTATGTTATGTTTTATTATATAACAAAATGCCTTTTCTCATATCATGTTACCAAGTCAATGTTACCAGCTACATGTACTGTATTTAGGTAGTGCATTTCTTTAAAAAAAGTTTGTTTAAGTTTATTCTGAGAAAGAGAGAACAATCAGAGAAAGTCAGAGAGAGAGAGGGAGAGTAAGAATCCTAAGAAGGCTTCATGCTATTAGCACAGAGCCAGGTGCAGGACTTGACTCAAGAACTGTGAGATCATGACCCCAGCCCCATAGAAGAGTCGGACGCTTGAGGGACTGAGCCACCCAGGCGCCTCTGGATAGTGCACTTTTGTTATAATGTTTCACCATGCTATAGTTTTCCATGCTATAGTTTTTCATTCAAGCAATGTTATAAAACCAAGGAAAAGTGAACTGAAGAAGACAATCTTGTTTTACACTAAATATTGCAGTTGATGCCCCTTAGATTTGTAGAATATTTAAGATTTGTAGAATATTTAAGATATTACATAATGTAATATCTTCATTGTGCCAGGTGACTTCAAATTAATCATTAAGCAATTTGCAACAAAATGTTTATTAAGAATCAACTACCTATATAGGTGTTTGATTCATATAAATAAAAGTATTTATATTAAAGGAGTTGGGATATTTTAGAAAATATTTTATATCCCAAAGAGTCAAACCATTTTAAACTCTTAACATTCTATAATTATTTCTAAACTTTTTATGTTTTTAAAAAGTTCTAGGGTCGCCTGGGTGGCTCAGTCGGTTAAGCGTCCGGCTTGGGCTCAGGTCATGATCTCACGGTTCTTGGGTTCGAGCCCCGCATCGGGCTCTGTGCTGATGGCTGAGCCTGGAGCCTGCTTCGGAATCTGTGTCTCCTTCTCTCTCTGATCCTCCCCTGCTTGCGCTGTTTCTCTCTGTCTTTCAAAAATAAAACAAAAACATTAAAAATTTTTTAATTAAAAAAATAAGAAGTTCTAAACATAAAGAAAATTTCGTAATTTATTTAGCTTTCAACTTTCGCTTGGATTCACAAATTAGCACACCAGACTTATTCTAGCATCCTCTATTCACGTACATTATTAATATATTGCTATTGTTGTTGAATCATTTGATGGAAAACTACAAACAACATATTCCCTTACTCTAAACAATTCAAAGTTTACCTCCTAAGGATTAGTATAATCTGTTTACAGCCACAGTACAGTCAAATTCAGTGTATTTAACATGCATGCCATACTTTCCAATATAGTGTCTATATCTAAATTTTGCCAGTTTTCATAATAAAATATCTTATGGCATTTTTTCCCATCTAAGATTCCCTTGAGGATCAGACTTTGAATTTATTTTTGCCTCCTTAGTGTTCTTTAACTTGGAGCATTTTCCCGACTGCATCCACAATGTTCTTAAAACTAAAGAGGCAATATTTTTCACCTAATGAATGTGAACGCACATGCTGTACAGCATTCAAAAATATCTTAGCTTAAATCCACTTTTTGAGATTTGGCATAAAAACGCATATACTTTCTGTAATAAAAGAAAATCCATTTAAGTAGTTAGAATATGTTCTGAAAAGAAATAGTTCCCGTGGGAGTCTTTTAGAACATTCAATCATGGACCTGCCTTGGTATCTTAAGATCAGTCAATCCTTTTAGTTCCGGTCAAAATCACTGTGTATAAATCACTCCATAAACAAAATTATTTATAATCACTGAGGATAATTTTTAAATCACTATGTTTTATTTTTTTAATTTTTAAGTGCCCTTTTACTGATCTTGCTGGCATAGCATTGTTGTCCAGTGTTTGGGCTCTGGAAGAAGACTAAGTTTTAACTCTTACTCTACCCCTTATCAGCTGGGGATTTTTGGATAGGTCCTTCAAAATTATTAATTTCATTTTCTTCATCTGTAAATATGATGGATAAAAATAGTACCAATAAATAGTACCTCCTAATATGAAATTTGTGCACTGAGTGGCACTTGGTTTATATTAGATAACTATTAGCTATTATCAGTTTATTAGACCACCAAACTAAGGTCATTTATTAAATATTTGAGGGGTGCCTGAATGGCTCAATCGGTTAAGCATCCGACTTCGGCTTAGGTCATGATCTTAGGTTCGTGAGTTAGAACCCCACGTTGGACTCTGTGCTGACAGGTCAGAGCCTGGAGCCTTCTTCCGATTCTGTGTCTCCATCTCTCTCTGCCCTTCCCCGCTCATGCTCTGTGTCTCAAAAATAAATAAAACATTTTAAAAAGTTATAAATATTTGAATATTTTGCTCTACTGTGACTGGAAGCCACAATACACAATATATATTTCCCTTAATGTAAAATGCTTTAGAAAAAAAAACCGACATCATTAATACACACAAATTGCAAAGCATAGGCAAGTAGTCACCCAACTTATTACTTTCTAAATATAAAAAGGAAAAAATCTCACAGCAAGAATCCCTTAAAAACAAAATGAAATTAACTGTTGAGAATGAAAATGCAAATTAAATAAAAGCATTTCATGAGACAATATGCTAAGCATTGTAGGAATTCAATGGAGTATACTTGGACACATCCATGGTAGAATTTAAAGTATAGCTGATGAAATAAAGCACATGGGAAAATATAAGATTTTACTGAATTAATCCTGCTAAAATACCTAATTGAATATTAGCACTACACACAAATGACGATCACAAAATTTGAACAGAGCGGATGCCATCATGGATTTAATACTAAAAAAAAAAAGGCCATACAGAGGAACTGGGAAATTGATTTGGGCATTGAAAATAACTGATTCAAATAAGAGGGAAAAGGAAGAAATTAGAAAGGGATGGGTACTGGTACTTCAAGGGAGTGAAGATATATCAGTGTGCATGTGCACACACACACATGAGCACAAAGAAATAGCCTGCTTATGTAAAACATTTGTTTGGGTAAAAGTAGTCAGCACTGTTGGAGAACAGAACTGATCCAGATTCTAAGGAATTGATACTTAATTCGGTAGACAATCATACTAGTAAAGAATTCTGAAGTTGGCAAATGTCGTTCCTAAGTTGCAAGCATCCAGAGTATTTGGTTCAAATCTTGCTAAAATAAGCAAATAATATATTGTACTTGTAATCAGAGTTCAAACATTCCAAGAGAAGTCAAGACAAAAGGGACAGGATTTGGGAAGCCCCAGGTAAAGGAGAAGTAGAAAAGACAGGACAGTATTCATTCTAAGTTACTAAGTATCTTCTAGTTGGGACCCCCCCTTTTTTTACTTGGGGTCTCTCAAATTAAGGAAACAAACTCCCACTATTTTTTCTACCTTTGTGACACTCTCCCAAGATTCTAAGTCGCTGAAGAGAATGTCTCTCGTGGGTCAGATACAAACCACATGCTCCCTCCTTGGCTATATCTGAGTGATGAGTACAAAGCTCTGATCTTTTTTGTTAGAGTAGTAGATGGAAGGCAGCTGGATTTCCATAGTACCAAGACTATACACAGCGAGCTGAGATAATGCTCCAACAGAAAGAGTGTGCTTAGGAACAGAGCAGGGGGTGATGTAAACCAAGAAGCCAAAAAAGGAAATGTCTACAACATAATAAATACAGCACGATAGAGAACTAAGAGCTTGGAGCACTGTGCAGAAGCCATTGGATCAGAGAAGAACCAGACAGGAACAGTTACAGACTTGTACCATCTCAGATAAGTGGTAATAATATTCTGGACTCAGAGACACATGTGACCCCAGATGACAGAGCTTCTGATTTCCATACAGACTCCTGACACTCTGCTGTGGACCTGAGCAGAATTCCTCTGCAGTTTTCTATGTCCCTAAAATTCGGTCTTTATAATTCATATAAGCTAAAACCACAAATATAAAGGGGGAAGCAAGATGGAAAATAATGGAATGCATAGTTGTAGCAAAACTGCACTAAACTGGCCGGCATTCATGGCATTTGTTTGGGTGAGGGCCAGCAAATTGCTTTTCTGTTGTTGTTAGGAAAGAACATTAACAATTCTGACATCCCTGTCTTCCCTTTTCACTGTACAAGTAATAAATCCAGTTTCATCAGCCTTAAAAGTGCTAATAAAAGGTAAATGGTAGCTTTATAAAAGGCACCACTATTAGGAACATATAACCGACAGGTCCAGTGTTTTTTGTTTTTCGTTTTATGCCACTCAATTCAGCACATATGAGAAAAAGGAGGATTAGACATTTATAAATGCTCAAGATGGAAGGACATCTTTCATACATAAATCTAAAAATATTTCCTTAAGGCAAATTGGAAGTACAATTTAATACAAATTTGTGTCTGGCAGCTAGCTGAAGCAGAAGTTGTCTATTTGCTGCAGCTGATGCCTATCAGACTTTGAGGCACAATATGTACCAGCTGAAGTCTGTCAACAGGGAGACCAGCATAAGGGCAACATGATAGTCAAAACAGGATGAAACCACAGTCTAAACAAGATGACGGGAGCATTTGTGCAATTAACAGCATCAGCAAAAGGAAAGTTGTGTGTGGAATATTCTGCCAGGAATCCAAAAAAGGCAGAATGCTTATTTTGCCACAGTGATGTTACACTATATATGACTAAACAGAATTAATGGCATGATGGGAAACTGCATAGACAGCAGTAAAGGGTAGATGACAAAGTCTTAAGATTGAAAACATTACCATAGCTGTTGCTATTGTAAGCGGAACCCATTTCAAACCTAATATTCATCCATCACTCATCTATGACTGTATTTAGAGACTATTAGCTGCTAATTTGCTGTCAGGCATTGTACTGGCTTTTCAGTATTCAATATTTGATTTAATTTTTAATTATTTTCTTTATTTAACATTTATTCATTTTTGAGAGAAAGAGAGAGATAGAGCATGAGCAGGGGAGAAGCAGAAAGAGAGGGAGACACAAAATTTGAAGCAGGCTCCAGACTCTGAGCTGTCAGCACAGAGCCTGATATGGCGCTCAACTTATGAACCATGAGATCATGACCTGAGCCCAAGTTGGACACTTAACCGACTGAACACCCAGGTGCCCCACTATTTGATCTAACTTTTAAAATGTGTGGTCCGCATTATTAATCACATTTCACAGATGACAAAACTACAAGGAAGAGGTTTTTGTTTTGTTTTATTTCTTGAGAAATAGAGATGGCATGAGTATGGGGAAGGACAGAGTGAGAGGGAGAGAGAGAATCTTAAGCAGGTTCCACACCCAGTGCAGAGCCCACCAGGGTGGGGAGGTATGTGAGCTCGATCTCAGGACCCTGAGATCATGACCTGAGCTGAGGTCAAAAGTTAGTTGCTCAACCCACTGAGCCACCCAGGTGCCCCCACAAGAAACAGTTTCAAACATCCTGTAGTAGAAAGAACTGTGAAGTTAGGCGAGTCTAAGCTATCAGGTCTGCTTTGCATAGACTCTAGGGATTTTATGTAAACCACTTTATTTTTCTGGACTTGTTAATTCTTAAATAAAATACAAACTTTGAACAAGTATGAGGGTTCAAAGAGATTACTTACTGCTTTTCACATGATGTTTGATATGATGTAAGTTTTCAAAAAACAGTGAAATCGATATAATTATTGCGGTTATTAGGAGAAGCCAGTTAAAAGTGCTTTATAAATATGTCCTCATTTATGTAATGAATGAAAGTCAGATTGTTAAGAGTACTAATAAGTTAAGCTTGTAACTGTAGGCCACTAATCATGGGCACAGTGCTAAGGATCCTCTATGCATTGTCTCATTTCATTCTCCCAGCTCTCCATGGGCGAGTTACTGTCTCTAACTGTTCAGGGACAGAGGACATGGAAGTTTTGATCACAAGTGATATTTTCCTTCAGAACTTCTCTGTCTCCAATCCAACGCTCATGCCACCTGTCTTTTCTTTCCCTAGATAGAAAGATAACAAAAATAGGTAGCATTGTCTACTACTAATGTAGCAAGTAGAAGTGGAGTCCATCTTTATGACATTTTTATTTGATATACAGAAGTATTGTATAATTAGTTATATTTGTTTATTTTAAACACCATCAATTACAGCTTTCGCTCACAGTTTTGTCATTGATTTTAACAGTAATATATTAAAAATATATAGTATTTATTAATATCAGATTTTATTCAAAATTTCCTTCCAGAGGAAATACTATATGACTCAAAATAGAATGCTAGTTCATCTATAGTGCATTACATTGTTACTATAGTAAATATTTTATGAGTATTAACGAGAAATTTAAAGCATTACTTCCTCTTGACAGGAATACAGGGGCATTGACCTCTGTGGTTAGCACCATTTTTTTAGTTCAGTTTCCTTAGCTACTCCTTAAGGATACAGTCATAATTCCCACTACATTAGATTTGTATTCTTATTGAAATATTCAGATTTGCAAGGTTTTTACATCAAAACTTTTGTGATGACTTAAAGATTTGGTGATACATACTTTCTCTGTGTGTTTAAGACCTTGCTGCTACTTGGAAGCAGAAAGATATCATCTGGTAGGTTATTAGAAATGCAGCTTCTGAGGCCACACTCCAGACCTGCTGAACTGAAATCTACATTTTTTCAAGATCCCCAGATGAATTGTCTGTACATTAATATTTTAGAAGCATTGTTTGAGAAACCACAAGCAGTAGAAGCTATGATTTTGCTGGATATAACTTTGATGTATGGTGAGAATAGGAGAAGATTTAGGATACCTTAATCTTGTAAGAAGAGTTTGGTTGAGGGAGAAAAAAGAGAAGAAAAAGAAACCTGATATACTTTCAGGTGTAGAATACAGGGTGAAACTGTTGAACTGTATTATCTATTAAACATAGGAGTCCTACATTTAAGGGATTTAAGTTATTTTATTGACTTAGAAAAGTTAATTTCCTTAGAAGTATTCTGAATCTTTGTTGCTAAGGGACTTGGCATCTTTCTCCTTGTTGTTGTTTGTTTGTTTGTTTACCCAACACTTAAATTATTTGCATAAATAGCATCTTTATTTGGGGTTAAGATGTGTCATGTAACATTGTTTGCAATTGAGTAAATATGAATTAGTTTGGATGCAACTGTTATAATTGATAGTCTAAGATACTGGGAATATGATATGGTTTTCTAATCTTTCTGAACAGATTTCACATTACCAAGCAATTTTAATATAAATTCTTCCGGATTGGTGAAAGTTTCACACCAATAAATCAGAATATATAGAAAGATATGTGTATGTAGTAAACTACATGTGCAAATTAAACTACTTAAACAGAGAAATGTCTTCTCAGATCAAGGCTGCGGGGTTCAGATCATAGAGCAGTAGCAAATGAAAACCATAAATGTTTTTTAAAAGAGAAATCCTTACATTATCTAATTTAACATTATATATTTAAGCCTGTACCTCAGCAATTGTCCTCTGAGCCTTACATATACGTAGATCCCATTAGGTCCATGTTTTATCCCAAATAAGATTTTGGAGTTTCGTTTACACATACCTCATTATATACCTACAGCTAGCTATGTCTCTGAAAAGTAGAAGTTCCCTTTGATTTGTATAAGATTCTGTTTTCCTTTCTCAGTATTCAGTTTAGAGATTACCCTTTTCTACCATTGTCTCCTTCTGCATAAGACTGAAGGATAAATTTAAAAAAAAATTATACACTGCCAAAATAAAGATATATTTTACTGCATTTGAAAGATCAATAGAATAGTGGCTTTAAGCTAGTAAAAACAGTTAATTCAGGATAGCAAATCAAAAGAAGCAGAGAGGGAGAGGTGGGGGAGGAGGAAAACAGAGGAGGAAAATAAGGGGAGGAAGAGGAAGAAGAAAAAGAGGAAGAAGAAGGAGGAGAAGTAAAAGAAAGAGAAAGAGGAAAAGAGGGAGGAGAAAGGAGAAGGAGCCGAAGGAGAAGAAGAAAAGACTATTAAGCCAGGAAGGCCTTCTGAAGGATCTTATAGACAACATCCAGACTGTAGTTTGGACCTCGTATGAACATTCTCATTGATAAAACATAGCTATCTTTATTTTTTTTTTGAAATGTACAAAATTAAAGATTTCATAGCCTGCTAGAACCTTGTAACTTTGGCTTAAAACAAGAGTTAAAACCCCAATACTATAGTTACAAAATGAAACTTTGGGGTTATTTAGAAATTTAAAAATGCTTACTTCTCATCTGTGTTCTAGAAATGATCTTATTTTTGGTGGTTGAAACAAGAAAATTTACCCCAATTTAATGATGGCTTTTGGCATGTGGTATAGAACCAAAACTCTTATTTAAAAAATTGAGTTAGCGGCGCCTGGGTGGCTCAGTTGGTTAAGCTTCGACTTCGGCTCAGGCCATGTGAGTTCTAGTCCCACGTAAGGCTCTGTGCTGACAGCTCAGAGCCTGGAGCCTGCTTCAGGTTCTGTGTCTCTCTGCCCCTCCCCTGCTCACACTCTGTCTCTGTCTCTCTCAAGAATAAATAAATGTTAAATTTTTTAAATTGCATTAGGGTACCTAGGTGGCTCTGTTGGTTAAGCAACCTACTCTTAATTTTGGCTCAGATCATGATGTCACAGTCCATGAGTTCAAGACGCACATCACCTGTAGGAACTTTCCCTCTCCCTCTCTCTGTCTCTCTGTCTCTCAAAATAAATAAACTTTAAAAAAAATGTATTAGATCTATTGCTTTTCCTTAATTGGTCACAGCTATCACTCTGGGATTGATGCAGTTAATCATAAAGGACATTATAGACATAGACACAGACTTAGATACTAGATACACATACGTAACTTACTGGAAAGAAACAATGTAGTTACTCTTTCACAATTCTAAATAATGCAATAGCTATCTATTGCATGTATGCTAGTCCTCGAAAGAACCGTTTTACATAGACTGTCTATAATTTGTTCCAATGCACATGGTATTCTGTCCAAATTTCACCATGCAGACATTCTTACTATTTGTGCTAGCAGGATTGTGTTTATAATGTACATATGTTAAGCATCTTAACATGTTTAAAAATCTAAAAACCTGAAAATTGAGTGGATTTCTTGTATTTTAACTTTTGCATTTCCAAATGATACCTTTAAGAGGGAATAAAGTAGCCCCCCCCTTATCCACAAGGTATTGTTCTAAGACCCCCCAGTGGATGTCTGAATATAATGATATACCAAAACCTACATATTCCCGGTTTTTTTTCTTTTACTGTATATACACACCTATGATAAAGCTTACTTTATAAATCAGTCACAGTAAGAAATTAAAAACAACTAATAATAAAATAGAACAATGTAACAACATACTATAATAAAAGCTGTGTGAATGAGGTCTCTCAAAAGGTCTTATTGTAGTGTACTCACCCTTCTTTTGATGATGTGAGATGATAAAATGCATGCGTGATGAGGTAAAGTGAGGTGAATGACACAGGCATTGTGACATAGCACCAGAGATACTAGTGACCTACAGAGACCTGTCCTTTTCCAAGGAGGGGCATCTGCTTCCTGACCACAGTTAAACAGAGGTAACTGAAACTGTGGAAATCAGAGTGAGGAATAAAGGGGGCTAGTGAACTTTAATTTACTATTAATGCTGCTACCTTATTCTTCTCAACACTCATTACGTCGTCTGGGCCAAAAATGGTTCGAGAAAATTGTTCCTCTTTATATTTCTACCTATTGAGTGGCCCCTCTGAGGTTGTACAAGCTAAAATGCCCTATATGCTTAATCTCACTAAACTATTCATGCTTCCTTATTCTTTGTAAAATCATTATAATTCAAAACTTCAAAATTAGTTTTCGACATTTCGCCTTGTCAATACACTAGCTGACAAAGACGGTCAATCCATAACATACTCTCAGTGATCATTGCAGTCAGCTTTTTGACCAATACTGGTCTGTTTCTATAATTTAGTGCTAATGCTGGCAGACCTTGTGATTCACATCTTTCCTGGAACTTAATTAAATAATTGAACAACAATCAACTTATTCACTCTCAGTGGCCCCTCAAGCTGGAAATGTCAATAATAATTCTCCTTTACAGAAGCAAATTCAGTGTTAATTTAGGGCCATTGGTCTGCTTTGTTAAGTATGCCAAATACACACTTGGTTGTGTCTACTTAGTTGATTTATTACTGAATAAGTGTTTGGGGGTTTTTTCTCACGTATCTTTTTTTTATTAGAAGAAGATGTGACAAAACATATACACTGTTCCTGTTACATATTTAGAAGTAGAAAAATAACTTTTAAAATCATTGGCACTAATTTTCTAGAGGTAATTACATAAGGAATAATAATATCTAATCTCACTTGAAAATAAATGAACATTTTAAATACATTGAAATAATATTTATCATAGTTTGAAGGTCACAGGGTAGTTTGATTCCAGGATATGTCAGATCAGCTACCAGAACAAAGTGATCTGGCCAGACATGAATCAGTTTACCTTGTCTCTAGATAGGGTTCTCGTTTTACTCATTTTGAAACTACATGCTATCACTACATAGAAATATCACACTCAATAAAATACATACAAGACTAATGGATGAATCAAAATGACAGATTATTGGGGGCAGGGGTGGCTGAGTTAGTTAATCAAACAACTCTTGATTTTGGCTCAAGTCATGATCTCACAGTTCATGAGATCAAGCCCAGAGTTGGGCTCTGCCCTGACAGCACAGAGTCTACTTGAGATTCTCTCTGTTTTTCCCCTGCACAACTGCATGCATTTTGCACTCTCTCTCTCTCTCTCTCAGAATAAATAAATACTTAAAATCTGTGTATATTTAAAAGAAACCAAAATGATGGGTCATTAATATTAATGGAAGATAACTGGTAAGGAGACTACATACTTGTGTTTGGAAATTGCCATATACTCTAGGTATAAAAGTAATACTGAAAAATGTTTTATTTTTTTAATTCACGCACAACATGGGGCTCAAACCCACAACACTGAGAACAAGTCTCACACTCTGCCAAGTGAGCCAGCCTGGAGCTCCCTAAAAAAATGTTTTCTTATAAGACATCTGCTTGAGTGAGCATAGAGAAAGAAGCCAGAAATTTAGGTAATCTAAAAAGTCGTCCTCAGCTAAGGGAGTTGTAGACAATCTTTGGCCTTTGCCAGTGTGACTGGGTTTCTGTCTGGCACCTACAAGTCTCTCAACATTGTCCAAAAGTTGATATTATCTTTTTTTAAATATTCTTATTTTCATGACTTATTAAGAAAAATTAACATAATGATCATGTAGGAGTCCCAAAGTACTCATCTGCAAAGCTTGTACTAATATACAGTAAATGAGGGTGTAAGAATGCAAGTGTTTCTTTTCTAAGAAAAATATTAACTTTTTTTAGAGATTATGTAGTTTTATTTATTTTAAACCTTTTTTGGTATTAAATGTTTTTTCAGTCACGAAATTAAGATGAGAGATGACAAGATTTTTTTAGTGATTTCATTAACACAATAAAAATTGGATTTGTAATGGTTCCAGAATTAAAGAAGAAACAATTTAGTTGCCATAAAAATATGTACCTGTCTACATCATTACTTTCTTATGCTATAGTGTAGAGTCAGGATTTCATAAAACAATCTCATTTCTTGATTCATTTGTGTTTTTTGTTTGTTTGTTTGTTTCAGACGAAAGAGTTTGGTCACTTGATTATCATGTATTACATAGGAGAAATGCATCTACCAATAAATCTGACGTTGAACTAAATTAGTTATGAGTCCTGAGATGTCTCACAGTCTTTGCTATGTAGGACATACCCCTAAATGGTGCTGCTAAATGTTTAAGGACAGGGTGGGGAAGGGGACAACTTGATTTGTAACACTGATGATCTCTGTGGTGTGGATACTTCCATCATGATGGATTTCAAGTTACTACCATGAAGTCTCCTCGTTGAAGTTAGACTTGAGAAGAGATGTGCACAAACAGCTGAGCAAGCTATGTTGGTACAGGTTTCAGAAACCACAGCCCCAACGTATTTAACTATTTAAGTTTTATTAGAGGTCAACAGTTTCCATTTGCTAACATGGATTGATACAGGACTTTAAAAGAATGGACAGAATCCAATATAAAAAAAGATAAATTGTAGAAAGTAATTTTAATTGTTACATTAAACATTTTTTCCAAGTTTCAACCCATCTGTTTTCAAATAACTCTATACCTAAGGCAATAGAATTTTGACAAAGATATGTGTTTCATCACTTTCATGTTCGTGAAATTATATTATAATATAGACCTTAGATTTGCTCTGCAGACAGAAATTTCCCAGTAGGGAAATAACTAAGAAACCTATTCTAAAGTCAAGGAAATCTAGGTCTTGGTCTCCAGGCCTAGGCAGCTCGGGAGTGCAGGGCCCCTGTGCAGAGATCTCGTCCACCTTGAGGGGTGCACAGGTGGCTCCCTTCCTCACACTTCCATCCCCCACAGGGTTGCAGAGTGCTCTTCATATGTCCCATGTAAACCATCTCAGCTCTAGTCCTTGATTCTTCACAATCTAGCTCTGAAACAGGGATATTTCTCTTTGCTGGACTCAATCATCTCTCATTGTCAAATAAGGATTTGGATGGCTAAATAATCTAGAGCTTCTTCCTAGACTAACTTTATGGTTCTAAGATTATAAATCCCTAGAAGAATTGTTTCCATAAATGGTCGTCATACTTTAGAAAATGAAAGTTTGGGTGCAGATAGATGTTTCCTAAGAACCTGAGAATTGGGCACCAAGGTGGCTCAATCATTAAGCATCTGGCTTCAACTCAGGTCATGATCTCACTGTTTGTAAGTTCAAGTCCCATATTGGGTGAGCCACACTTCTCTCTCTCTTTCTCTCTCTTCCTTCCTCTCTCTCTCTCTCTCTCTCTCTCTCTCTCTTTATTTGTGCCTCTCTCTAAAAAAAACTGAGAAATTTGGTGTGTGTATTCATTCACTCATTCATTTATTCCACAGAATTTATTAAATATCTACTCTGCAAAAATCACTGTAGATATACATTCTTCAAAAGGCAACTACTAGTCACCAGCTACCTGTGACTAACTTTAAATTAAAATTAATTACAATTCAATAAAACCAAAAATTCAATTGTCAGTGTCTCTAGTCACATTTCAAGTGCTCAACAGCTATTATGTGTTTAGTGCCTATTCTATTGCATGGCACAATTATAGAATATTCCCATCACTGCAGAAAATTATATTGGCTAGAGCTGTTCTCAGAATGATGAAAAAATAAATCAATTAGCCTTCAAGAAATAATACCTAAAAATTTCAGTAAAATGTGAATATGTAATTGGGCATACATGATATCAAGTGAGCAGCATTTTCAATCACATACTTTATAGTCATTTAGATGTAAGTTTTCAGGGAAGACTTCATCACAGAGAATCTGAAGGTTAGTCAGAAGAATAGACTGTTATAGACTTTATAAATATGTATGTAGGTATTTATATTTTTACTTTTTTAAATTCTTAAGTAGGCTCCTTGCTGGGAATTGAGCCCAACACAGGGTTTGATCTCATGACCATGAAAGCAAAACCTGAGCTGAGATCAGGAGTCAGTTGCTTAACCAACTGAGCTACTCAGGTACCCCTTTAAATAGAAATCTTTAAATAGAAACTGTTAAATAGAAACCAGCCAGAGAAGTTATTTGGAGACACTGATTAGACTTAAATTAATAGAAAGGAAAAAAAAACACTATAAAGTGAAATCATAAAATAGTCAAATAAAATTGCTTTACATATATTCTTACAATCACTGTATTAAAAAAAAAAGCTTTAAATACAGTGGTTGTAAGTATATATAGATGGGGCACCTGGGTGGCTAAATCAGTTAAGCATCTGACTCCTGATTTCGGCTCGGGTCATGATCTCATGGTTTGTGAGTTTAAGCCCCAAGTCAGGCTCTCTGCTCACAGTCCAGCACCTGCTTGAGATTCTCTCTCTTCCTGTCTCTCTGCCCTGCCCTTTCTCTAAAAATAAATACACTTTAGAAAGAGAATACAGTGAAACCTTGGATTGTAACTTGTTCTATGAGTGTTCCACAAAACAAGCTAATATTTCAAATAAATTCTAACTTGATAAGCAAGCGATGTCTTGTAATTCAAATAGTGTATGATGCCAAATGTCACATGATCACAACTGAGTCAAAGGTTCTTGAAGTTTGCTGTGATATACAAGTGCTTCAGATACCAAGCATGTTTTCAGAGTGAATTATGTTCACAAACCAAGATTTTACTGTATATAGATGAGAGTTACAGAAACAATTGGAAGTTTCTTTTTGTCATATATTTTAATTTATTTTTAATTGGTAAAAGTGGAAACAATAATAAAAAATAGAACCTTTTTAAAAAAAACTTATCTTTGTATTAAGTTTATTAAGTCTCATGTAGGTTTTCATTCATATCTTTCTTATGTGCATCTACCACAATAAATAACAGTAACTAGGAAGTACCTATTGGATGATGTCATGGCTAATCATCACCCTTCAGTCTATGAACTTTCTTTTGGGGAAAAAAGTGATTTAACACATCTGTTTAATGTGCAGTGTAATTTTGTTATGTTTACACGTATAACTTTCCTTGATTTGGATTTAAATTCTCCACAAGCTCTGTGACCTTGATCAAGGGAAGTAAATCCCTCTTCACCTCAGCTTCCTCATCTATAAATGAGTTCTGCCATGAGGTGGCTCTAAGGAAGTAAATTAACTAAATCATCTAAAAATACTTAGACTAGTGCTCGGCGTATAAGAAATTCTCTATAAGGATTTATTTGTGAATATTATTGCTGTTCTTATTGTTGTTCACAGATACTCATTGGAATATCTGAGATCCGCTACAAATAAGACCTGAGTTAAAATGTCCAGCTTTATAATCAGATGAGCCAGTAAAACTATCATCGATGATGAGTGAGCCCAGCCCTTTGTCTCCTTAAATGGGGCACTTATTAGGAAGTGGTTCAGTTTACCTATTAGCTACCTTTGTTCCTTTAAAAAACTGGGTGAAAATGGTATTTTGGTAAATGCTTTGATATCCAAAATAGATGTTATAGAATATTCTTTCCCAGCATACCCTATAAATATGGATTTCATAGCTTCATCTTTCTGCATTTATTAATTAAAGGGAAATTGCATTTGTTACCTAGATAGTAAATAAAGTGCTGAATCTAAGACCTGAGCCATTTAAACCTAATCCTGACCTCTTAATAGCAGAGGCTCTCACTGCCTTATCTAAAAATCTCTGTATGTTCTAGATGTGTGGCAATTATGTTGATTTGCCTAAAGGAGTGTTGTTGAGATCATGATGTCATCTCAAGGGTAATGGATGCTCCGGGGTTGTTGAATATTTAATTTGTCAGACGAGGTCAAAGAAAAGAGATGTTATGCTACTTTTCAAATGTTTTAAGACAGAGAAAATGAGAAGCTCAAACAAAACCATAAAAATAACTGATGGAAACCTCCATATACAGAGCCCCAGTCTGAAAGGACAGTGATAGCATGTTAAGAATAACACAGCAATAGTGTGATTAAATATCTTTCATTGTTTTGTAGTAATTAATAAATTTATAATTGCAAATGCAGCTTCTAGGTATTCTGCCTATGTACCTAGCACTTGGTGTTGTATTCACTATTATAATTTTTAAAATAGTATAATGGTTATTGTAAATAATCCTCCATATGATTACTCTTCAACTCTTGGACTATAGTAACACTTTCTTAACATTTAGGGTTTTTCCCCCTCTGAAGCTTAGATGTTTTAAATATTTTTGGTGATGATAGAAATGCTGCCAAGATACAAATATCTAAAAGACAGTTGGAGAGATGGCCACTTGGTACAATAAGTGTATTCTTTTCCAGGAATTACTTGGACTGAGATTATAATCACAAATTTCAATTTAAAACATTTACTTATTTTTGAAGTCTTGCTCAAAGTGATTATTAGAGTCTTTTACATGATTTGAGAATGAAAATGAATGATACTTAATTTCTACATTTATGTCATTTTTTGTATAAGGAGCTGTTAGCCCAAGATTCATGGAGCGTTAGGGATCCATGGACGGCCTTGGAGTGGATGTAATAAATAAGTCCCCTGGATTTATTGCAAATTTGTGGGTGATTATGTGTATGCAATTCTGGGAGGAGACTACCTATAACATAATGAAATCTAAAAATGTAGCATTGGCTGCAAATCTTTAAGATACCAAGTACAGGTGATTGGATAAAAAACTAAATCATGAAAGGGCTTTGGAAGAATATTCCTTATGTGTTCCTAATGCAAAACACAGCAGTCTTTAGAATATGGTCATTTATTCTTACATATCCCTTAATCAATGCTTTTCATATTATGGCATACTTTTGGAAATGAATTATTTACAGTTAATATTTTTATTTCTTTAATTTATTTACCTAGTACATTCACATGATAAATGTCTTTAGAATGCAAAAAGATTTAGAATGAAAAGTATGTGTATTCCTACCCCACTCACCTAGGAGAAACAATCATTGCTGGACAGATACACAGGAAAATGAATAAACAGGAAAATAGATCCTCTTTCTCAGTGTCTTACACTAAAATTAAAGCATACTATATACCTAATTTTGTGTCTTGCTGCTTTAATTTAAAAATACACTTTAAAAATTAGTCCACATTAGCACATATAGAACTAACTCATTCTTTCAATGTCTATAAATAATCCTTTGTGCGGGTGAAAATGATTTCACCTGTCCCTAATAGTAGACACGTAGCTTGCTTTCAGTCATTTGCTGGTACAAACTATGATGCCATGAATACTTTTGAATGTGGTAAACATTTATGCATTCAATTCCTCGAAATGGAATTGCTGGCTTACATGGTGTATGCATATTTAATTTTTATATGTTGGATGAATTATGCTCCATAACAAATGTTAGAATGTTATCCTCCATAGAAAACACTAATTTACACTTCCACCAACAATGAGTGAATGTGATAATGCAAACTCTTAAGGATTCAGCACCATTTACTTTGGTTTTGTCAACCAAATCAATGTGTTGAGAACACATTCAGATGACTTCTAGTTTAACTTGTTGGCATAGTTGAGGAACAGTAATAGAGGAAACGGATCTTGTTTCAGATCTCTGCAATTCTCTTCAAATGCTTCATCTTCTAGAAAAAATGCCATAATCCCTTTGCCAAATATTCAGTTGAAATTATATGATTATTGGATATAATACAACCCAGTCTTGTTGGCCTAATGGTACCATTACTGTTTTATTCCACTAATTAACATAAAACAGTCCATCAGTACTAAATATATAGTTATTTATACCAGAAACTAAAAGGGGGGAAAATTCTATATCTATCTAAAGGATTGGGTCAATGATCGTAACCTCAAAGAAATGATAGTAACCGAAAAGAAAGGTAAGCCAAAAATATCTGAACCAAACAAGAATCAAATTGTGTATAAGAAAATAATGAGATATTTGAAGTGTAGTTTTTATTGCTTCTGTTCATCCGTTCCTTGCCTATAAATGAAACTGCTGAAGTGCTCCAGGAAATGTTATATTTTTGTAGCATTCCAACCCCAGTAATAATCAGGAAGCACTAAATATGCCCATGAAAACTGTGTTCCACAAATTAACTGAAATTCACACATGGTTAAATAACTAACCTAACATGCCCAAACAAACATTTTATATGGTTTCTCATTACTAAACCTTCAAAACAAATTCACTGAAGTAGTTTGTTATCATCCATTTAAATTATATCCTCTAATTTAATCAAAAGCTTTTCTTTAGGGCAAAATAGTTCAGTGTATGTGGATGTTGATGTAAATGTTGCTGAAGGAAGGAAGCAGACTTTCTAAGTATGACTTAGTGTTAATGAGTATCTTTACACATGGCTTTACATGACAAGGTGATAGATGTTTGGTTTCACTGTCCTCCATAAACCATAAGACAGGGTGCTACTGGTGGATACTGAGTTCAAATCTCAGGCCTTTGCAATCTGCATGCATAAAACTAATGTTTTCACAATATAAAAGAAATAGGTCTTTTTTGATAAGATCGCATAATTCCAAGATCAGCATCCATCTGTGTATATATTTTTTCTCTTAGCTTATGTTAATAGCTTTATTTGACAATTTAATGTTTTCCTTTTTCCTCCTAACAGCAGGTGAAAGAATTCATAAATCTGCCATGAACAGTTGCCAATGAATATTCATATCTAGGATGTCTGATTGCAGCAGTTTGACATTTTTATTTGATTTCCATCAAGAAAAGAAACGCTTTGTTTCTTAATTCGCAATGCATTCTAAAATCCGTTTCTGCACATTATACTACTGGTTAAGTTATTGTAATTGCCAGTATCAAACAACTAATTTGTAAAATAAGAGTGTTTGAGATAATTCATAAAAAATGTGATTAACAATTATTCTCACAAACTCTCTGAAAAGAGTATACCTTTGTGCTTTATTGGGTAATTTGTATTTAAAAAATTTTTGCACTATGGACCTTCATTTCCTATCCTGAATGTATGTTCTATTGAATGTGCCGGTATCTCCTGCTAGATGGGTTGATCAGATCTCTGTGGATAATAGGAACCTCAGGAGCAGATAACATAAGCTTAATGGCATACAGTTCCAATAGATCATTGTTACATGAATGTGAATATATAGTTGATTCAACCAGACCCAATAAAGGTTTGGTACAATTTTAATGAATATTTGTGGTTATCTGTTAAAAGTCTAGACATTCACATCAGCAAAATTAGTTTCTTCCATTAACTAAAATCTTCCTTAGATTGTTCTGCTTTTGGATTGATCTTTTACTGTAATTCTTCTCAAGATGCAGAAGACTCATCTGGAATGCTTGCTAAAATATAGGTTCCTGAGCTACAACTCTAGACATTCTTATTCAGTATATCTGGAGTAGGGCCCAATCACTTTTTATTTTTTATAAGGTTTACTTATTTATTTTTGAGGGCGGGGGCAGAAAGAGGAGAGAGAGAGAATCCCAAGCAGGTTCTGTGATGTCAACTCAGAGCCTGACACAGGGCTCAGACTCACAAACCATGAGATCATGACCTGAGCCTAAGTCAATAGTTAGTCACTTAACCAACTTAGCCACCCAGGTGCCCCGACTTTTATTCCTAACAAGTTTTTACGTAATGATGATGCTGATCTACCATACTGTATTTAAGTATTTTATAGTGCTGGCTATCTCTTGGTCTTCTATAAAATGTACACAAATCTTCTAGGTGAAAAACAGTACAGCAAAATTAAGAAGCATGTACTGGCAGACAGACTGCAGGAATTCAATGGGGGAGAAGGGTTCAGAACAACATACACATTCAACAATTCCATTCAGCAAATGTTTTCTTTAATCCTGGTTCTGCATAGCATCTTTACATATGGTGCATATTATATGTAAGGACTTTAAAATGAAGAAGAATTTATTTATTATTTTTCAGTTTATTTTTATTTTGAGAGAGAGAAAGAGACAGAGAAAGCAAATGGGGGAGGAGCAGAGAGAGAGGGACACAGAATCCCAAGGAGGCTCCACACTGTCTACACAGAGCCCGATGCAGGCCTCAGACTCACAAACCATGAGATCATGACCTGAGCCAAAATCAAGAGTCAGGTGCTTAACCAACTGACCCATCTAGGCACCCCAAATATTTTATTTTTAAATCTTCATATGAAATAGAATTTGCATTCCCCAGTTCAACTTATTATGGAAAAGCTAAATATAATGTAACAGTAAATTAGTGAATTTCTATTCTTAATTATCTATAAATAAAATACGAGAGAAAAAATATCTAGCAGATTAAAAGAGAAGACCATGAGAATTAGAAGGCATTTTCATAGCCTGTTATTGAACTCAAAGACATTATTTTTACTTACAATTTATGAAATGCTGATCCTTGTGTTTTGCAAAGTAGACACATATTTTGAAATTTTTTTAAATTTTAATGCATCTTTACTACTCAAAATAATTTTGCTGGCCACTTGGGTTTCCACACTGACCATGAGCAAAACTTTTTTTGTTTTTTGGGGTTTTGTTTGTCTGTTTGTTTCCCTTGCTGATAGTGATGGAAGGGGTTGTTTTTAAGCAGTAACTGTTTTCCGAAGACTTTTTGAGAGACCCAACCTTCTGAAATAGTTTCCTCTACTTCACTACCAGCCCTTCCAAGTATTTTCAACTCTGCTGCAAGATGTTTTCTAAAACACAATATGACCACACAACTCATTATCTTAATTAAAATCTTTCAACAGCTTCCCATTGCTTTCAGCATAAAATGAGGATTTCTTAGTCTTATTCACAAGGTCCTTCATAATCTAACTCCAGCCTACCTTTTTAGTTTTATAGCTAAACATTTTACTCTAGCCATAAAAAGCAATTTAGGATTCCTTAAAAATATCATGTATCTTCATGGTACTAATCCCCATGCTGATCCCCACAGTCTTCATCTCTTATCTTTCCCACTTAATTCCTTTTCATCATGTAGGACTCAGCTCCCTTTCTACTTCTTTTGGAAATTTGCCTTGGTGGCCTGAGTCTCCATTAAGTGCCTATTCTCAGAATCCCCATTATCCTGCTTACATACTTCTGGCATAGTCCAAGCTGCATTGTTCATCCACATCCCTGTAGGTCTTAAACTCTTAGAAAACAGGACTATATCATTTATATTTCTGTTGACCACAGTGCCAACATATAACAGCAACTTAGTAAATAATTTTTTAAAATTTTTTTAAAAAAATTAAAGTTCATTTGTTTATTTTAAGAGACAAAGACAGCACATGTAGGTGAGGAGCAGAGAGAGAGGGAGACTGAGGATACCCAGCAGGTTCTACACCACCAACACAAAACCTGACACAAGGCTTCAACTCACAAAACCATTAGATCATGACCTGAGCCAAAACCAAGAGTCAGATGCTTAACCAACTGAGCCACCCAGGTGTGCCATTTTTATTCAAATAGTTTATTTATTTACTTTTTAAATGTATAGTTTGTCAAGTTGGTTTCCATATAACACCCAGTGTTCTTCCCCACAAGTGTCCTTTTCCATGACCACCATCCTCCTTCCCCTTTCCCCCTCCCCTTTCAGCCCTCAGATTGTTTTCAGTATTTAACAGTTCTCATGATTTTCCTCCCTCCCTCTCCCTAACTCTTTCCCCACCCCCTTCTCCTCCCCATTGTTCTCTGTTAGATTTCTCCTGTTAGACCTATGAATGAAAACATGGTATATGTCCTTCTCTGCCTGACTTTTTTCGTTTAGCATGACACCCTCGAGGTCCATCCACATTGCTATGAATGTATGAATGGCCAGATTTCATTCTTTCTCATTGCCATGTAGTATTCCATTGTATATATAAACCACATCTTCTTGATCCATTCATCAGTTGATGGGCATTTAGGCTCTTTCCATGATTTGGCTATTGTTGAAAGTGCTGCTATGAACATTGGGGTACGTGTGCCCCTATGCATTAGCAATGCTATTGCTGGGTCATAGGAGAGTTCCACTGATAGTTTTTTGAGGAACCTCTACACTGTTTATTTTATTCTTGAGAGAGAGCAAGAGCAGGGGAGAGACAGAGGAAGAGGGGAACAGGACAGAGGATCAAAAGCACGCTGTGTGCTGACAGCACCAAGTCCAACATGGAGCTTGAACTCACAAACCAGGAGATTATGACCTGAGCCAAAGTCAAAAGCTTAACCAACTGAGCCACCCAGAAACCCCAGTAAATACTTTTATAAAACTTTAACTTCCAACCATGTCATGAAAATGACAAGTAAGATTTGATATCTAAAGCCAAATTATAGAATAATGGCTAAGAACTATTGCAATGCTCTGAAAGGCAAGGTGACACAATGCAAACAATAATTTATGAAAACAAAGAGAATATACTAAGCCGGTAGGTTAGTTCATATGTGGTATAAGGAAGATCTAAATTTGTGTGGTGTTAATGTTGTGAGGCAGTCAGGATGTGTTAAATGCAGGGCTTGATAACCCCAAGATTTCTGTCCTGGAAGATAAAAAACACAGTGGCAATGCAATAGGATATAGAGTGAGGAGAAAAAGAGGGATTTGTCTCATGAAAGATGATGGAATTGGGGAAAAAAACAGGTTAGGTAGAGGTTAATGGAAAGCAAAAAAAAAAAAACGTGTAGGCAATTAAAAACAAGAGTTTATAGATTGAAAGAGGTTGTGAGTTCCAAATTTTGAATACGAGCATTAGTTCCATAAAAACAGGGGGCTGACTCCAGGAGCACTGGACATCCACTTTGTCGTGTAAGAGCAAAGAGAGGTCAGAGGATAAAGGACTGTGATAGACAACAGGGAGCAAAGAGAGACTGACCAAAGAACGTATGGCTTTCAAGAGAGTAAAGGTCAATATTATCAAGGTAGTAAATATCCAAAACTTTTAAGTTTCCATGTACAATAGGTTTGTATTCATGTATGTTAGATAGTCTGAAATTTTAGATATATACACAAATGAAATATCATTGTGAAGAGCCCACATGGATTTTTGGTGAGTGCTTTTTCTACTGTTCCACTCTGGGGTTACCCTCCCGTCCCCACCTCCCCCATTCCCCATCCCCCTGGGTATCCCAGTCAAGACAGAGTATGTGTAGTCATCTGATGATTCCCTCCTCCCCAGAGCTCTGCTTCCTCCCTCATATCCCAATCTCTCCCTCGTGCTTGCTAACTCTTCCCTTCCTGTCTTCTGTCTGCCTTCCTGTCCCTGACTATTTACATCTCTCCCAAGAGCCCCACCGTGAAGGTCCTTGAGGATGTGGTGAGACCACATGAGGAAAGCAGAAAGATTTCCCATAACTGCACTGAAACTTCCTCAGCCACAACCTCCAGCAACATCTTTTCCCCACCCTTCTGATAGTGACTACACATCTTCTCACTCTTCTGCTGGATAGCATATGGCAGTTAACCATTCTCTGTCCAGTGGAGTCATGATCCCCTGGACCATTTCCTTTGTTCCCAGAACTGTATTGCTTTTCAGAATTAAGGGTGACTCATCAGAATAGGAAGGAAGTCAGATGTAACATCTGTGGCAAGTCTGTCTGTCACCATCACTGAGATTCTTGGGGGTGAATGCCATTCACATCATTTTGTTGTGCTGTTATCATCTCCTGTTACAGATGATATTCCATGTTTTCCCAAAGAATTTTATGCCTTTATATAGTGATCTGTATTATGAAATAATTTCATATAAGTTATTTAGTTTGATCTTTAAACAAGTCTTTGATCTAAAGACAATTATCCTTATTTTACAAACGCAATCAAGATCCAGAATGGCTGAGTGGTTTTTTCTCAGTGACTGCATGGATGTGGCATGGTTGATCCAGAACTGGTATTTTTCTCACTGCACTACTTGATAGTTTTCAGTTTATTCATGTTTCTTCCAATAATAATAAATTTTTGGAGCATAATCTTTTCTCAGAGGTTTTACTCTTCCATTTTTCATGCAAAAAGTTGTTTCAGTAGGGCCATTTACAAATGAGGATATTGAGAGATCATAATTCTAAAGAGAAGTTCTGTCAATGAATTTGTGGCAGAGATAATTCCAGAAACCAGGCTTCATAATAACTATCCCCAACTATTTGTATGGTGGATGTTGTTCTTTGGATCCTTTTTAGTTTTGTTCCTTTTCTTTGTTCTGAGGGCATGCTTAAGAATACATTACTTTCAGGTTGTCTTTAATTTGTCCTAGTACTAAAACATGAGGAATTTCACATTCATGTGCTCCAGACCAATCAGGCCACATCACCCATTAATGCCATTGTCTACCACCTTTTCTTCCAACTTGGCCTATTAGTTTACCACCTTTCTTTTGCATTTTAAGATAGTCTAATGACTTCTTCACTACATATGATAAATCATACTTAAGTTTGTATGATCTAACAAATTTTTAGAAAGCCCTTTTCCCTATTTTCTTCTAATAGCCTATCACCCTTAATTCACAGATGAATGCTACACTCTTTCTCCCCATTGCTTCATCCACTTTAAAAATGCTTATTAATTTTAGAGAAAGAAAGAGTGGGGGAGGGGCACAGAGCGAGAGAGGGACAGACGATATGAATTGGGCTCTGTGCGTCTCATGGTTAGTGAGTTCCAGCCCTGCATGGAGCTCACTGCTGTCAATACAGATCCCACTTCATATCTCTGTCCCTCTCTCTCTCTGTGCCCCTGAGCTGAAGTCAGATGCTTAGCCAGCTGAGACACCCAGGTGCCTCATCCACTTTTTTTTTTAAACTACCCTTATTTAACGTGTGTGTGTACATGTGTTTGTGATAAAAGGAAGACATGAACTTTCTCTTCATCCCATCCATATCAAACTTTGACCTACCATTCCACTAAGGGGTTCTTGGCAAAGTCACTGGTGACCTTCAAAATTTCAAGTCTAGTCAGTATAATTTTCCCTCTTCCCCTAACTTCTCTGCAATATTAGTAAGAGCCAACAATTTCATTATTTTCAAATCTTCACTTTTTATCTGCCATTATAGCAGTTGGGGTTTCTTCAGAACCCATTAAATATCTCCATTTCTAGTGAGAAAGTAGGGTAGAATGAGGGTGATGAGGAAGGGTTCTGGAGCCAGGCTAAACGGACGCCACCGCTAACAGTGTAGTATTTGGCAACTTAACTTCTCTGTGCCTGTTTAAAATGGGCAATAAGAACAGAACTTACCTTATGAGTTCGGTACTAGCTTATAGGATTTTTTTGAGGATTAAAATTGTTAATACATGGGAGGCACTTATGGAAGTGCCCAGCATCTGGTAATTGCCTAGTAAATTTTTCAGTTATGACTATTGTCATTACTTCTGCCAGCGCCACGAGCAGCAGCACCACCACTACTCTTACGTCTCTTCTTCTTGCTCCTCCTTCCTTTCATCCATGGTCTAGACACTTCTCTACTGTTCTTTTCTCAGATCTCTTATGTCCTCTGAGCACTCTCCAAGGCCGTTATATCTATTGTCAAGAGCATGCCTCCACTGCACATATTTTTATGCCTCTCATATCTTTATATCTACCCATTTATATAAATTCCAGATTGTTATATTTAACAACATATTAGACCACTCCCTTTTGATGTCACTCTTTGATATATTTGTAAGTCCAAATTTCTAAATCTAGTGTTAGTATCTTGCCTTAGAACATGAATTTTAACTCACTTTTTATTAAGGTAAGTAATCATCCAAGCTAGAAATCTCTACTTGCTTTCTCTTCTTTTATTCACTTCTAATATCTGCATTATTAGGAAGAGATTTTACAATAAGTACAACAGAACCTCAAGTAGAAAATGGCTTACATATGATCATTTGCTTTATTTTATTTATATCTCCAGAAACTCAGACTCATATAGGTCACTCTTCTCCCTTCAAAAAGGATAATTCAAGGAGCAGATAGAGTTCCAGCAATCATGCCTGTAGTTTGGGCAGCAATTAAAAGGAAAAGATTTATTTTTTTTTCTGAGCACAAACTGAGGACTGAAGAGGGAGGGGGGAAGGGGAAAGGAGGGTAATGGTCATAGAGAGGGGCACTTGTGGGGAAGAGCACTGGATGTTATATGGAACCAACTTGGTAATAAACTATATAAAAACAAAACAACACAACAAAAAAAGAGCAGATTTAAAATGAGAGAGAGAGAGAAAGAGAGAGAGAGAGAGAGAGAGAGAGAGAGAATCCTCCGTCTTGTAGATAGGAATTGTTCCTTGAAGCTGCTACACAATATACTTCCTTTTATATCCCATTAGCCAGAACTTAGTCACATGGCTACATGCAACCACAAAGAAAGCTGGAGAATGATGTTTTTATTCTGAGTAGCCTTGTTTTTACCTAAACATTGATAAAGAAGAAGGGGATAATGTTTTCATGTTTTAACTTCAACTTTATGACATATAATTAATACATAAAATTGTAAGATGTTGAAAGTGTACATCATGGTGATTATATGTATACATCGTGAAAAGACCCCTCCCACCTAGTTAATTAACAAAGCCAACACCTGACATGGGGTCTCCAATATATATTATCTTATAAATTATAACTTTAACAGTCTCCCGTATGTTTCTTCTTCTCCATTGCCATTGCCACTAACCTATTTTAATGTTGTCATCCCCAAAAGGCAAATTCTGTGAAACTTGGTCTCCACATTATCTATAGAGTCAACTTTCTAGAGCACACACCTGGTGACTTCTTGAGGCCACATCAAATTATTTGCAGTCTCTGGAGGTTGATGTTCATTTATTTGTCTTTGTTGGTTTGTACATGCTATTTCAAGAAAAACACAGAATTTTACCTTTCCCTTTATGTCCTTCAAAATCCAGCTCAGATATTACTTTCATATTAGTTTTTTGTTAGTTTTATTTTATGTTCTTCAGGATCCAGCTCAGAAATACTTTCCTATTAGTTGTCTTGAATAAGGTTGAGTTGCTCACTTGCACCTTCATACACATAGATCGCTGTAACTTGTATACACCAAATAACATCATGTAGAACTTACTCTGATTCAGGGGAATTTTATATATCTATTTTCCCTCTGAGACTGTGAATGCCATGGGTCCTTGTAAGACTTCTCTGTTTGTCTGCAGTTCAGATACAAAATTGTAGGTACTCAAGAAAGGCTTGTAGAGCTGTTAAATATGTGAAGTTAAATGTATTAGTGTATATAATTATTATAATAATGCATGTTATGCCTGTAAGGAAAATAATTACCTCCATCAATAAATGCCTCAAGCAAGAAAAATACTAGACTTTATAGGTAATCCAAATCAATGCTCGAAGACTATAGTTAAATTACCTTTTGCCACGTTAAGTGCCTTTTCTTGATGTTTAAGAAGGTTTTTATTCTTTAAGTGAGACAAATCCTGATTTGACCTAACAAATTCCACCGTCAGGAAATGTAAATATTTCTAGTACAAAAGAATGCATGTTTCCGGCTGAGTGAACATTTCCCAGGAGTCCAGTGTAGTTCTCTGGTGCAGTAATCCACTACCTGTGTTTCTATTGAGTTGAACAAAATCCTGCTCCAGAATGGGCTCACTTTACGTAATCTGACCTGGATCATTGATTTAAAAAATATATAAATGCTTATGGTATCTATGGGAACTCTATCATTCACGGTATGTTTTATTTGATGGCTATATGTCTGCAGTTTCTTGAGTTTGCAAATCTGATTGTTGTTTTATAGTATTGAGAATATTTTCCTTGATTTATATTTTCAGTAAAATATTCCTCACTGTATGAAAGAAAGTAGATTGAATAATTTCTCACTTCAATCGTTTTGTTCCAGAATATCAGTTAAGGTACTAAACTTCCTTCACTTTATCTTGATGAATAGGAAAATTATTCCATAGACATCACAGAACTAATCAAAAGAATCTTTTAGTCTCTGCGTTTCATATCCCATGTTCCATTTTTCCTCATCCATTATGTCTCTAAGGTAGAAATGCCAGAAACTCAAGTTGACATCATAGCATTTCTTACTCCCAGCGTGTGCCTTTATTTTGACATTCATCAAAAAATTTTGTCACTGTACGTGTGTAGGTACATGCAAGTCTTCATATATAAGCAGCCATTTGCCATGCATGAAGAGAAAGAGATTTATCTATGCCTTGACAGTAATTTTTTGTTAAACTTTGATATCTGCAATCAGAAAAAAAAAGTCCTCTTGCCTAACAATTAGCTAAGTAGATTATCAAATGGTGTGTGTATATATGGGACTATAAACAACTAAATTCAATGTTGATAATGGTCTAAACTTAAGAAATACTGTTTTCCATCTGGGTTATAAAAATGACCTAAGAAGAGACTTGTACTAAAACAACTAAAAATGGCAAATGACACAATGTGGAACTAGTTTGCAGGTTTTTGAAGGTCAGGACCAATTTTAATAATGTACAATATGATACCTGTCTAGCTAATAGACTTAGCATAGCTAAATTGAAAGCTGTTAGAATGGCAGAAAATCAGAATTTAAATTATTGAGCAATTGAGCTGTCATTAAAAATGTCAAGTATGAAGTTTATTTTCCCTAGGGACATCTCACAGAATATTCTGGGTCTACTCTGTGCTTCTTCTTTTCTTTTTTTTAATATATCCAAAAATATAGGAAAGCATATCAGGTACACCATTGTTTGTGAATTTGTTTTTCTTTTGCATTCTGTTTTGGCCCAATATTTTTAATAATATAATAAAAAATAAATTACTAGAAAAATAAAAAGTCAAAGCCATATAAATTAAAGCCATCATTTATGATCAGTCTGCTGCAGATGCAGATCTTCATAAATATTTGACACTTTATTTTTTTTAAGTAATCTCTACACCCAACATGGGGCTTGAACTCAAAACCCCGAGATCGAGAGTCACGTGCTCTATTGACTGAGACTGCCAGGAGTCCCTGGTTCTTAAATTATTATTAGAATCAACAACAGCAAATCACTATGAAATTGCAATCAATGCTCACTCTCAAGTTCTGTACGTAATGCGCTGTGAAATGGTCACAAGCGGTTGGTGGACTAACGTTGGTCCATGGACTATGCTTTACACTATCACTAGGGCAGAACACATATTCTCTGTACATAAATACTTCTTTGCTCTACCATAGTCTATGTTGCTGAAGAGTATAGATCAGATCACTAAGGCTGACTGGACTTGTTATGCTAAATTTTCCATATTATGTCAGATTATCAGTTACGGGCCACTGATATTTTTGTCACTAATATTGGTTACCCAGGCCCATGGTAGATAGATAAACTTTTGTTTACAGGTATTGAAAGGAGTTTTAAAAGCTATGAAGAATATCCTGCTATACTCACCAACATTGTTTTAAGCAAGGCTGATCTAGTTTATTTTTGTTCAAATGTTTTATTACATTTTGAACTAAGAGGCATTTTTTTCCTGCAGGCAGAGCTTTAAGATCAATTATAACTACCTTGTATTTTAGTAGGTACTTCAGCATGATTATATTAATTTAAACATAGAAATTGGGCTACTTATACGGTAGTTGAAGTATGAAAGAGCTTCTCAATAGGCTTCTTATTTTAAGTCTTACCAGCCAAATTACAGTGTAATTGCTTTTATTTGATCTTTTCCTATCTAAAAACTGTCTTGAGAGTGCCTGCTTCACTCCATTTAATTTCATCAAAGAAAGACAAGTCCATGAGTTTTTCAAAGAACTTCTAGACTCAAAGTGGTAAAGAATATTCTATGTATTTTTATTACTCCATATAAGTAACATCAACTGCTTTTAAAAGAAGGAAGGGGGGCGGGGCTGAGTGGCTCAGTCAGTTAAGCATATGACTTTGGCTCAGGTCATAATCTCATAGCTGGTAAATTCAAGCCTGCATCAGGCTCTGTGCTGACAGCTCAGAGCCTGGATCCTGCTTCAGATTCTGTGTCTCCCTCTCTCCTGCCCTTCCCCCACTTGCACTCCATCTCTCTGTCTCTCAAAAATAAGTAAACATTAAAAATTCTTCACTCTTTAAGAAAAATAAAAGAAGGAGGGAAAGAAAAAAGACAAGAAAAGAATGCACATAATGTTTCGCTTTGCAATAAAGTTATTTAATTTCATATTTTGAAAATAAAACAAGGCATTTGGAAAAACATGGGTTATATTTGCCACAGTGTTATCAATCACATAAAGCCTTTGCCATAAAACTTAGGCTGACTGTTTACATATTATTTTGTACTTATTTTTACTCCAAGTTTAGAATTCTAATTATAAATATTATTTTAAAATAGTATTGTTGCCCAAACCTTAATTATATGCCAAAAAGTTATTTTTATTAATTTACCATAAAACAAAAGTAATCCATTTGGGAAAAAATAATGATAAGTTTAGCACTATCCAAGACTCCAGTTTAGGGAAATATTTATGACTGTCTTTGTTAATTAGCCATTTGAAGTATTTCATCTATATTTCTTCTTTACATTTAATTTTCAAATAGTATTTTAGGGTTTAAACCTCAAACCAGCATTTTTCACGTATTTTTTTCTGCCATAGATTTGTTAGTTATTTCATTTTAGCATTTTATTTTTGGCAGATTAAAAAAAAGACAAATGAAAAATGTGAGTGATTGTTTATATGTAATCAGGTTGAATAAGAGAAAAGTAGGATAATTTTCATAATCCACACTAGCTATAAGTAGACACACCTGCACATCTTGACTGCTACTTTCCAGTGCCCTGGGATTTCCTCAAGGGCCTGATATTACTCATTTAATGAACTATATGTTAATTGTTCAGCCATTTCTAGTGACATACCAGGGTAAAGTCACTAAGTGACTTGGAATATATAATGTACTGTCTCTCAACCAGACAGTAGCTACATTTTAACTGAAAAGCATGACCACCACTTATGTTTAAGCAAGGGAAGCAAGAGGGCATTGGTTCAATTCAGTAGACATCTATTAAGTGTTTATATGTTGAAGAGTATTAACACTAGCCTAAATTACTGTTATTTTGTAAGACAGGAGGAAATGGCATATAATGCACTATCAGCTTGACCTTTGTTCTCCAGGGAAATCCTGTTCAGTGAAAAACTTGTCATCTGGCCTGTCATAAGGCATCAATTTCTTATTTTAGTAGAAATATAGGTTAATCGGACATTTATATATCATACAGATACCAGTCTCAGCCTGTTGAGTGTGTGTGCTCAGGGATCACCTTCCAGATAAGACCATTCTGTAAGAGGCTTATGAGCATTGTAGAATGTTGTGCATTAATTTTGCTTCTTTTGCTTTATTTGTTTGTGTTAATATTAGCTTGGATTTAAGAAAAATCGAGTCCATAGAAATTTAAACTTTAAAAGGAAAAGGCCACTATTACTGAAGCTCAATTTGGGGGGCACTTTTATTTAATGCTGTTTCAGAACAGTACAGAAGAGCATCCAAGATTAATCTGAGTATTCATTTTATTTCTTTAATAGAAAGTGTTACTATCAATTTCCAATGGGATGAATTTGCAGCTTCAGTTATTGTAAATTGTTTCAAAATAGAAAGCAATTCTAAAATATAATAAATGTTCATTTAGGGAAGTCAGTAGCTGATTCTATCCTTGAAAACTCTTAGATTTGGGGGAGAAACTCTAACTCACTGCATGAAAATGGGAAAGGTAAAATGCTTTTAAAAAGAGAGAAACTTGGTTTTTTGGTGGCATTTTCTACATGACCTCAGAGCCACCAGTAATACCTGAAGCAAATAATCAAAATATCATGTATGTATTTCTTGCCAGGGACCCTGCTCGCCCTATCACCACCCAAGGTTTATGCTTTCTCATGGTATTAGAGGCTTGACAATATGATCCCCTTCCCACCCTACCCCCATACAAACTAATTTTTTTCATTATAAATCATTAGACAATCTACATTTAGCCTATTTTATGAGTATCTTATGAATATAGCAGTATGCATTTTTAAAAATTTATTTTGGAGAGAGAGAGAGAGAGGGAAAGAGGCAGAGGGAGAGAGAGAGCATCCCAAGCAGGCTCCACCCTCAGCACAGACCCGGGCTCCACTCCACCGAAATCAAGAGTTGGAAGCCCAACCAACTGAGCCGCCCAGGTGCTCACAGAATACATTTTTATAGATACAGGGTATAAATATGTATAAATATAGCTATAACCAATTTTCAGACACAGTAAAAGAAATACATATATATTTCAATATTGTAAAGTAGAACTATTTTTTACTCACCATTGGTTCTTTGTGGCAACCTCCCTGATTTATGAATATTGGCTTCCCCTGCAAATATTCTGCAGTTCTTGGGTTTCAGACTATGAATTTATAATGCTCTTCCAAATGATTTTTTCTCTTCTCTCATCTTCCACTTTCTTCTTTATGTAACATGTTTGTCTTGACTCATTACTCTTAAATGAATAAGAACTAGCCACAAATTCTCTCTTTGGAGATGGAATTCTCTCTCTCAAGTATGTATTTGTTACATTCATCAATATGTTCAAACTTAGACATCTCAAGAGTAAATCACAACTTCCAATTTTTAAAATTGCACTGGTGAGTTTCTGATAGCATCTTATCAAATTGTATCATACAGTTATCAGATGACTCTCCAAGTTGCATCTGTTGTTGTTAACTAAGTAAAGTGAACGTAAAAATCTCATCCAAAAAATTCCATGAGAAATCACAGGAGCCAGATTATGTTTTATAATAATAAATGGATTAACAATGGTAACAATACAGGAATAAGAGGGAAATATCTAGATAGTCTTTTAATGCCACATTATGCTTCTAAAACACATAAAATCATTCCTTGCTTTTACAACAGAGTAGTAGAAACTAAGTTCACATTTGTCAAATGAATAGCATGTGTTGTGCTAATGTGTATTTCCTCTATTAGGCATATCCCTAAATATTATTCGGAAAAATTATTTCTAGCAATAATATTAGGACTGTGTGAAAACTTTAAGTTTAACCAGAGTATTTTAGTTCAGGAGAGATAAATATGCCCAAAAACTGAAATCAGAGAAAAGAGATGATAACACTTAATAAGCACTCATTCCGTGTACAATTTTTGTCTTTCTCAGTGTTTTACATTTCTTAACTCATTCAATCCTCTGCAAACCCTAAGAGATAGAAATTATTATGCTGTCTTTGTAGATGAAGAAACAGTGCAGAGAGCTCATGTGCTTTGCTGACAGTGACACAAGCAGTATACGTGGTGTTCACACCCAGGTATTCTTACCTTTCTGTACACTGCCTCTACACTAAGGATGTGGATCTGCCCACATGTGTTGTTAGTAACTTAAATAACTTTATTTTTTGCAACAAATGGATGTTTATAGCAGTTGAGGAATATTTTGTGTGACTCTGAGATATTGACCACCTTTTTTAGTATCATATTTTTTACCATTGAAACAGAATATCAGAGCTAGAAGCATCCTTAATAATAGTATTCATAATTATGTTGCCTTCATTCATATTGAAAAAACAGACCCACTTCATAATCAAATTTGCCAGTTGCTAGGGCTATTTATACTTCTGACGCTATGCTGGGAGCAAAGAAGTGGCATCAAAGTTTTGTAGATTGGTTTCATTTGGCTGACAGTAAACTAAAAGTGTTCTTAACAATCTTAGTTCTTTTCTCCCATGCAGTCTTCATGCCCAATCCCAAATAATTATGATACACTTAATATTCTCTCCCAATTGATTCATTAAACTCTCAAAGACAGTTTTTAAATCCCTCATATATCACATAACCTACCCAATTACCTAGGATCTGTTGAATTATGGTAAAACTCAGAGGAACTTCAACCCACCTGGATTAAGATATTGGTTCCCTGATCCCGGGGCTGGAGAGATGTATGATGACCCCCAACATGCCCGGGCAGTATTGATTCCCTCAAGAGTCTGCAAGTTTCTGAAGCTTTGGCAGAGCTGTGAGTTGAACAGATATTTGACTTGTGTAATATTCCCAGAAACAAGCTCAGAAGTGATTTTAGCCTTGTACTGCAGAGAGATCAGGGACAAAATATTCCTAAGATATACCTGTAACCTGTTATCTAAAAAAAAAAAATCTAATTGTTTAAGATGTTATATACATAAATATACATTTAGCAAGAAAAAATATTTTGTTAAAGGTGTTACTGATGGTTGTGATATGTATTAATGAATATAATTATGAAGGAAAGATACTAATTTTAATGGACACAAATGGTAAGTTTAATGATGTTTTTGGTTGACATTCTTTAGGACTGAACAAATGTAGGGAATTTCTGTGGGTGTAGCAATGTGCTGTATTTGGAATAGATGATATCACTAAAGTAATGGCAAAGACCACTTTCCCATCCTTGTTTATACAGCAGCTTGTCTCTAAGGTATAAAAATGATAGGCAACAAGGGATAAAACTCCCTGTTGGATACATAGCAAGACACAGTATAGAAACAAACAAGAAAGACTAAACATAGTCCTTAAACAGCATACGATGCTTATGAAAGATCTAAAATCATGCACTGATTTTGCAATATAGAGTAGTATGAATTCCAAAAGCCTCTGCTAGCAGAATAACTTGTATTGTGCTAACATATATTTCTTTTCTTTGGTTCATGACAGAATAATATGTGTAATAATTTTCTATTTCAGTAATATTACAACCATGGGAAAATAGTATATATAATAACTGTGTGCTCTTGTGCCACAAATTATTGACCTCTTTGTATATATACCCCCTCCTCCATCCAAAAAGAAGATTTTGAATCTTACAATCATTCATGAATCTGATTTTCATCAGAATTACCTTGGGGCCTTTTTTAAATTGTAAATTCTCAACCCATCTCTATAATCTGATGCAATAGACATGATATGGACCTTAGGAATTTCTTTTTTTAATGTTTCCCAAATGATTCTCCTACAGCCAACCAAGACCATTATTTAGAAACATGTGTTCAGATGATCTTCCTGTTTAAAAGGAAGCCCTATGATGTGTATGAACTTAATTTCAGAGATCATCTCTGGTTGTAAATCCAGACAGGGCCTATCTCTGCTCTAGGCCACAGTTTCTCACTGGACTATGAATTCCTAGAGACTATGTCTCATTCATTGTTTTCACTCATTTTCTAACACAGTGTCTGGCATTCAATCCATATTAATTTAGTAAATTTAATAGGGCAACAAATCGACATAACCTCTTATATGAAATAAAGTGTAATCTTTATATTCCCAAATTAAGAGAAACACATAAGTTAAATAGCAGATACTTTGTATGGCAGAAAATGAATCTTGCACAGTTCATAAAAAGCCAGTTATCTAAAGGATAAGGCAAAATGGCATAGACACCCAAGATCTTGTGTCCACATACCGAGTTAAAAAATTTAGCTAACTATAACCTAGCTTCCCTCCCATACACCTTGTCACATCCTTTGATTACCTGCCTTTTCCACTAGTCTTTATTTTTCTTTCTTTTACTTTTTTTTTCTATTTTAGAGATAGTATAAGAGATACATTTCTTCTGGCTTTTAAATGATGAAACATTAAAGGAAATTGGCCAACTGCTCCCTCTTCTACCACACAAAGATATAAAATTGGATCATAAAATATATTTAGTAATTTAGTTTGTATTAAGTATTGGAATTGTGAAGTTAACTAAGGTAGTGTATCTGGAGTAGAACAGAATATGTAGACAGTTCTAAATAACAGCTTTACTTAATCAAGTTATGTAGCCTTATATCCATAAAGACCAACAATAGTAACAAAGGCATGAAACTTATTCAGTAGTTTTGGAATTTAAAATGATATATGACTTAGTAACTCTATTTTTGTTCTGGGTCATGTGGTGATCAGCTCTTCTCTGAAACTGTTTTCTCTAAATCTTTGGTCCTCAGCTACTATTTTGTATTCTCTAAATAACTATATACTTTAGTTTCATTTTTAACTTCTCTATACTTTGTGGAATTTTGCCTTAAAACTTAAACCAGAATTTTCTCTTTGAAAAATATCTATTTAGCTAAAATTCAAGCAATCACTAACTAGCTTTAGGAAATGATTCGTGAAATCTATAAAGGAAACTCACATTTTTCATGAACATTGGAGCTGAGGAACAGGTCTGTGATTGTTATAGATTATTTAGAGATCTGTGATTGTGAATGGCAGACAACTTGTTTTATGAAAAGTCCGTGTCTGGCTGACTGTGACAACAGTAGATCTGAAAGAGACCGGTTTTAGGTTCCATCAAAACTGGGCTGACCATGGCTGTAATTAGTGCGGAAGAGCTCTGGCTGCAGATGACTGTAGGGATGGAAACCTGGCGGAAGTAATGACAGGGCTGTCGCTCAGCAGTATGTCTTCATCATTTTTTTAAATTTTCTTTTTTTTTAATGAAAGCTCTAAACTTGGAAAATTGTAACACCTGGAGATTTGTCATAAATGTCACTGAAATATTAATTGACTCACCAAAAGAAAATGACAACTTTTGACTTTCTTGTATTCTGCAAAAATGTTATCTACTAAATTTTAAAAACATAATACAAAACACAGTATTTATAGATTGGGTAAGAGACTCTGACTAGCTAAAGTGTTCCTGTGATTTTTTTTTTTCTGATTTATCTTGCAGACCGGATGCTAGTATGTTCTTTCTGGAAACACTTAAAATATGACTCAGATAGGATGCTTGTACAATAACTTGAAAATTTTAATTACAAAAGCAACTCAGAAATTCATACAAACCTGAAAAATACATAAAATGCAGTAAAACTATAAATTATTCATAACCCTGACACTAAGAGGAAAAAAAAGTGTGTTTCTTTGCAGTTGAAATTGTGGATTAAAACCTTTTAATTTTCATTTTAGTCTTTAGAAATTAAATACTCTGCATATTAGAATGAGATATATAAATCTCTCAAGGTCAATACTTTTTCTAAATTCTTATATTTTAAAATAATTTATTTCATTCCAAGAAGGTAATTTAATAGTTACCCTTTCTGTGAATTTATGAAACTTAAAATCAATAAAGGACCCAATCTGTGTAAGATTTGGTAAGAAATAAATCCTATAACATCAGGACATTTTTTAATATATTTTCTCCAAGTTTTAAGTTAGAACTAAGTGCGTCTTTACCACCAAGTTTGTTCACATTAAAAATATTCAGAAGGGGCTCTTGGGTGGCTCATTCAGTTATACATCCAACTGTGGTTTAGATAGTGATCTCATGGCTCGTGGGTTCGAGCCCTGTGTCTGGCTATGTGCTGATAGCTCAGAGCCTGGAGCCTACCTCAGATTCAGTATCTCCCTCTGTCTCTGCCCTTCCCCCATTAATTCTCTGTCACTCTCTCTCTCTCAAAAACAAATAAACATGAACAGAAAGTTTCAAAAAAGTATCAGTGGTGCCTGGGTAGCTCAGCTGGTTGAGCCTCCAACTTTTGCTCGGTCACAATCTCCCGGTTCTTGGGTTCAAGCCCCGTGTCGCGCTCTGTGCTGACAGCTCAAAGCCTGGAGCCTGTCTTTAGAGTCTGTCTCTCCCTCCCCCACTCGCACTGTCTCTCTCTCCCTCCAAAAATAAATAAAACATAAAAAATGTTTTTAAATAATAAACATTTTAAAAATTAAAAAAAATATTCAGACTTGTAGATCTAAGGTTTGAAACTGTACATATTTCTGCTTCTATTAAATAAATACACTTACTACTGAGACTTCTACATGCTTTCTTTTGTTGCTTCCATTGCATCCGTTTAGTATTTTATATTTACGTGGGTCAGAGTCATCCGTGTGGCTATGCGACCAAAAAAAAAAAAGCATCCATTATATCAAAGTGAAAAATAGCAGAATGAAAGTCCTAATTATTGTGAGATGCTGACAATTTCAAGACTGTAATATAAGAGTGGTATTCTGCTTTGTTCATACAAAGAATGCACATGAATTTTGATGTTTTAAGTATCTTTTATAAGAAACACAAATCTTGTATTTTTAACTCTTACCTGACAAAAAGAATATCCACCAATTTTTTATTCTGTAGAAAAATAATGTTAAACCAAGATTACTTTTAGTGCACATTAAACATTACATAGGTTAATAAATGTCACATTTCAGTGGATCGGTCAATATTTAAGCCTCTTCTAAGGCAAAGTTCATGGGCTCTAGGGCAGGGAGAAAAGCTTCATAAATATTTTAATTATTTCAGAACTGGAATAAAGGTATATTGAATGACTTGTAAACCATGGGAATTATTTTATTTTTTTATGTAGTACCTGGAATCAATACAGACTCCTGAGGACATTCAGCATTTGAGAAACAGTAAATCTCCTTTTATAGTCAGCAAACAAACTTTGTGTTTGAATTTCCATTTTTATTCCTCAAATGTTCTTTGAATTATGGAAAGACTCAACAATGTGCTTCCTGGAAACTTGTGGCACTTCTCACGTAGTTAGACTCCCTTGTTCTGTAAGATGCAGAAATGGCAAGAACTGAAACAATAGCAGAAGCACATACTTTGAATATATACTTTGCTCTGAAAGCTTTCTCAAAAAATTTGCTCATCTGGCATAAGGGCTTCTAATGCTAGAGAAGAGTTTCTCTTTTCATTCCTTCTTTACCACCCAGAATGACAAAGTTTTGGTCTTCTCCTAATTTCGTTATTGACCCTGGTGGCCTTGAAACAGAGAATGGCACTAGGTGAATAAATAGAAAAGAGGAAGAACTAAACAGAAGCATATAGAAGTAAGCTAAAGAATGTCAATTTCCCTGAGACCCCCAAGTCAGAGAGGAGAGTAGGTTAGTGTGCCCGCCACATTTGATTGACTGAAGAGATAAGTCACCCTGGGAATTTGAGAAAAGGAATTTAAGTGCCATTAGATTAAACAAAAGCTTTAGGTTAAACATTCTATGTAGAAGTTAGTTGTTTGTTTTCAGACCAATAAAAAAAAAAGTGCCTTTGACTTAGAAAAGCCATTAACTCTTTTTTGTTTGCCCACACTTCATCTCAGCCTTAAGAATTTTCCAAAGCCAAATTGTAAGTTATTAGATGAAATAACTGATCAAGCTGCCATCAAATTTCTTGACTCTTTTTTCTCTTTCAATTAATTATTTTTTATTGCCCAGAAGTCTTCTTAAGAAATCCCAAAAGTGCTCCTGATTTATTCTCAAACTATATAAGAAGATTCAGAAGTTGGATGGTCATGATTTTGTTTGAAGTCAGATTTTCAAAGCCAAGAAGGTCTTCATACTCTGATTCTCAAGCCAGTGGAAAGGCTATTCTGCATCCACTTCCTCCACAAACCAACACAGAAGGAAATGATGGTTATTTGAAAAAAGAAACAATTTTAATGCACTTTTTTTACCATAATTCAAACAATCAAAAATTAAATTCCATTGATACATTTCATTGATTATTTGAGAGAGAGCAAAAAAGTGCATGAGTGGGGGAGAGGGGCAGAGAGAGAGAGAGAGAGAGAGAGAGAGAGAATCTCAAGCAGGCTCCAAACTGAGCATAGAACCAGACATCCATGCACTCCATGAAGTCCATTGAAATGTAAATAGAAAATGAATGAGAAACACCTTGAAAAGACATGGGATTACTAGTAAAGAAAATTCGAGAGATGATAATTTTGTTTAATTCCTTCACACTTGATGCAAGGAGAGGGCACATGATTCAGACAGGAGAAATGATTTCTACAGGTTTCCCAGTTAGCAAATGACAGAGCTAGGACAAGATCACATATCACTTGACGCCATGGGAACACCTGATTGAAATACTGCATATGTAACAGAATTCACTCTTTTTGTGGCTTAGTTGTTTAATAATTTAATGTGACAATTTGTTCCCTTTTTCTATACAGTGTGTCAGTTTCCTATTGCTGCTTTAACGGATTACTACAAACTTAGTGGTTTAAGGCTTTAGAAATTGAGTCCATTCTGGAGGTCAGGAGTCCAAAATGGGTTTTAAAAGTGGTAAAACTGGAGGTCAGCAAAGTTGCATTTCTTCTAGAGATTCTAATGGGAGATACATTCCTTGCTTTTTCTGGTTTGTAATGATCACCTGGATTTTTTTTTTTACCTTTCTCTCAATTCTGCAAAAATAAATACTCCAGTGGCCAGTATAATAAGACCTACTAGAATAATTGCATTCAAGAAGTAAAATTTATGAAACTCTTGCCATTCCACTAAAATTAGAAATTGCTGACATTCTCCTTCAGAATAATAAATATGGTCTAATCAAACTACAAATAGTTGCTATTTGATGCCCTAGATATTAATAGATGGATTCATAGCAGATACTAGTCCAGATACATTTTTAAGATATTCAAATTTAGATTTTTTTTCAAATCCTAAGAAGTATTTTGTATTTTCCATAAAAGTTAACAAAGGTTAGTATTTTCCATGCTTTCCAAGGCTCCCAAAGTACACAAATATTTTATACATGAACATGTAACATAAAATGGTATTATTTTATTGGTATTTGACAGCTGGGGGTTCTAATAGCAGTAGCACTGACCAGGAAATGCGATAATGAAGGTTCTCTGCACAGAGTTTAATGTTAGCTTAAAGGTTTTTCTCAGAAATATTTTGGTTCTGGTCAAAGGATGGTAATCTGAATCATATGCAAACAATACACACCTGAAGTTATTTTTCTTTCAGTATAATATGCTGAAAACCAAGCCTAATTGTATTCTGTGTTCGAAGGATATGTAGAAGCTCTGGAATAATAAGCAGTTGAGAGAAGAGAAAAAAATGCATCTTAGAACTTGAGGTGGGGGAAGGAAGGGAGTTGGTGAGAAGGGTGATAAATAGAAGCTAGTAGTTGATACACAACTCTTTAGAGCTTTTTTATTCCAAGTAGGAAATAATTTATGGACAGGTTTGTTTTGTTTCTTTTGTTTTAAACTACCATTTTCTACTTTGCATCTTCAAAAGCTCTATGGCACATAGTAGATATTCTATAAATATCTTTTCTCTGAGTCAGACCCAGCTGCCATAACAAAATAACCATAAATTGGGTGGCTTAAACAACAAAAATGTATTTTAGCATAGTTTTAGAGGCTGGAAGTCTAAGATCAGGGGACAGCATGATCATGTTCTGCTGACAGTTCTCTTTCTGGCTTGAAGATGGCCTTCTTTCACAAAAGGTGTGTGTCTGAGACAAGAAAAGAGGAAGACTCTGTCTCTCTTTCTTTCTCTCTCTCTCTCTTCCTGCCTCTTCTTATAAGGCCACTAATCTTATAAAATCAAGACCCTACCCTTATGACCCCACTTATCCTTAATTATCTCTTAAAATACTTATCTCTAGGGGCGCCTGGGTGGCTCAGTCAGTTGGGCCTCCAGCTTCGGCTCAGGTCAGATCTCATGTCCGTGGGTTCAAGCCCCGTGTCCCGCATCGGGCTCTGTGCTGACAGCTCAGAGCCTGGAGCCTGCTTCTGGTTCTGTGTCTCCTTCTCTCTCTGCCCCTCCCCCTCTCATGCTCTGTTTCTCTCTGTATCAAAAATAAATAAAACATTTTAAAAAGTTTAAAAAAAACACTTATCTCTATATACAGTTAAATTGAGGATTAGGGCTTTAGCATATGGATTTTGGGGTGAGCATTCAGTCCATAACATTCCACCCTGGCCCCGTAGACTCATATGATTCTCATATGCAACATACAGGCCTTCTACCCTAATAATCCCAAAAGTATTAACTTACTCTACTACTAGTCTAACATTCAAAAATTCAAAATCTCATCTAAATATATAAATCAATTATGAGACTGGATGGATGTATGATTCATCCCAAAGCAGCATTCTTCCCCAGTTGTGAATATGTGGAGCCAGACAAGTTATTCCTTCCAAAATACAATGAATGGACATCCAGACATTGATTAGACATTCTGAGTCCAAAAAGGAGAGATGGGAAGGAAGATAGGGGTGACAGGCCCCAAGCAAGTGCAAAACCTAGCAGGGCAATTTCCATTAGATCTTAAGACTCATGACCTCTTTGGTTTGATGCTCGGCATTTCAGGCTCACGGGGCTGGCAGGGTCATCCCCCAAGGTCCTACCTGAGAGTCTCACTCTGTAGCTTTGCAAGGCTGAGGTCCAGCCCCCAAGGTATAGTCCATCTGGCCACCTAAAACCAAGGATGTGGTCTTCACTATCTCTAAATCACCTTCCGGGTCATCTTTCCTTCTTCTTCTATAACAGGTTTATTTGCAAGTGAATAGCTCTCATCCTGTCCTGTCAAATCCAGGAAGTCCCACAGCCTTCCTTCATTTCATCCTGTCTCCATCCCCTCATGTTCACACTGACTGTCTTTGTTTCTGCTCTCTCTCTCTCTCTCTTTCCTCTTTCTCTCTCATTTTCCAATGTGGATAGATTAAGAAATTTCCAAATCTTTAAATATGGGTGGCTTTTCCCTTAATAATATCTTCTCAACTAATTTCTCCTCTTTCAAATACTACTGTAAGCAACCAAGAGGAACCAAGTTGGTCCTTCAACACTTGGCTTAGAAATCTTCTCAGTTAAATATCTAATTTTAGTGCTCACAAGTTCTATCTTCCACAGTAAACTACAAGACAGTTCAGTGAAGTTCTCTATCAATTTATAACAAAGGTCACCTTTCCTCCAGTTCCCAGTAACAAGTTCCTTATTTCTGCC
>PJEM01009788.1:0-68222 GCA_004023845.1 Helogale parvula | reverse complement strand
AGAGGACATCCAGATGGCCAACAGGCACATGAAACGATGCTCAACATCACTCATCATCAGGGAAACACAAATCAAAACCACACTGAGATACCACCTCACGCCAGTCAGAGTGGCTAAAATGAACAAATCAAGAGACTATAGATGCTGGCGAGGGTGTGGAGAGACGGGCACCCTCCTACACTGTTGGTGGGAATGTAAATGGTGCAGCCGCTCTGGAAAACAGTGTGGAGGTTCCTCAAAAAACTATCCATAGAACTCCCCTACGACCCAGCAATAGCACTGCTAGGGATTTACCCAAGGGATACAGAAGCGCTGATGCATAGGAGCACATGTACCCCAATGTTCATAGCAGCACTGTCCACAATAGCCAAAACATGGAAAGAGCCTAAATGCCCATCACCTGATGAGTGGATCAAGAAGATGTGGTATATATACACAATGGAGTACTACATGGCAATGAGAAAGAATGAAATCTGGCCATTCGTGGCAACGTGGATGGACCTCGAGGGTGTCATGTTAAGCGAAATAAGTCAGGCGGAGAAGGACAGATGCCATATGCTTGCACTCATAGGTCTAACAGGAGAAACTTAACATAGGACCATGTGGAGGGGAAGGGGGGAAAAGGAGTTAGGGAGAGAGAGAGAGGTAAGTCATGAGAGACTCTTGAATACTGAAAAACGGGGCTGAAGACGGAGGGGGAAAGAGAAGGGGGGTGATGGTCATGGAGGGGGGCACTTGTGGGGAAGAGCACTGAGTGTTCTATGGAAACCAACTTGACAATAAACCATAAAAAATAAATGGGATAAGGAACATTCAAAAGAAAAAAAAAAGAATATGGTGTATAATACACATAACACCAACACAGTGTTAATCTATTTATACTGTTGCTAAACTTTTGGGTCAACAATAGGCTTTTAGATGAGTTGGGGGGGCGGTAGTGAAAAGTTATACTGAGGTTTTTCAAGCCCATGGCGGGGGAGGGGGAGTGGCCCTGCCTGTCCCCTGAGCTGCTCAAGGGTCAAGGTAGTCTTTGCAGATATAATCAAGGTGAGAGATCAGAAGGATGCAGTTGCATTCCAGGAAGTGTCTGGAACCACCAGGCGCTGGAGGAGGGGAGAAGAGGCTGTTCCTAGAGCCTTCAGAGAGGGCATGGCCCTTGCCAACACTTTGATAGTCAACCCCGAAGCTTCCAGAAGGGTGAGAGAATACGGTTTGGAGATTTTGAGCCACCCAGTTTGTTACGGCAGTTCTAGAAAATCGATACAGGCTACAGGTAGGAGACATCAGGATAGGGCATACATTTCCATCTTTCATTCATCCATTTGGGAAAACCTGAATGAGCGAGGTTGCAGGTGCATCAAGATAAAGGTGGTGTTGGTGAAGACCAAAACCAGCAGCGGGAGACGCCAACCAGGGCGGTCGTGGCACTCACTCCTTCCAAACCCCCTGTCCTCTCTTCCTTTTGGAAGCTGCCTCTTAATTTTCCTTCGGGGAACCTCTTCTCCCTGCTTGGTCTGTGAGGTCCACTGGATGTGAACCCTACCTTCTGGTTCCTGGGTCCATGTGATGGAGGTTTGGTTAAAAAGCGGATCCAATACCACTGGCGGGGGGATGGTTCAGAGATGGGCTCGTGGGTCCATTGGAGCTGATGAAAATGAAGTCTGGAACTTTCTCTGGAGGTATTTGAGATGCAGCCTACACTTGAAGCTATAAATGAAGTTGGTGTGATGCAAAGGTGGGGGTGCCCTTAAAGACAGAGGCTTTTAAATTTTTTTTATTTTTTAAAGTTTATTTATTTTGAGAGAGAGAGAGCGAGAGAGCAGGAGAGGGGCAGAGAGAGAGAGAGAGAGAGACAGCATGGAGCCCGATGTGGGGCTTGAACCCATGAACCGGGAAATCACCGACTGAGCCACCCAGGTGCCCCAAGCACAGGGGCGTCCTGAGATGAAACTATACCAGAGAGAGCAGAAATGGCAACACTGAGCTCCTACTGCCGTCAGCTGCTGGATCCAGCCTTGCCTGCAGCCAGAGTTTTTTGTTTGTGAGCCAATACATCCTGCCCTCCTAACTTTGTGCTTTGTTTTGTTTTGCTTAAGCTTTGCCTTGAGCTTCTGTCGCTTGGCACCAGACAGTCCTGACTGACACGGGGAAGACTTAGCTGAGCATCCAGGTAGGGCCCGTCAGCCCTCTGCCTGAGATCATGGGCCACCCTCATTTGTACAGACTCCTGGTCCCAGGAACATCTGAGAAGCAGTCCTGGGGCCACACAATGGGGCCAGCACACACAGCCCTGCGGGAGGAGAGGCAGGGACTTCCTGGGGCCAGGAAATCCAGGATTCCCAACCCCAGGCCTAGGTCTATGGATTCCAGACTCGCTGTAATGACTTCGACACACTCTTGGGAAAACTCTACTTCCTTGCTACAGCCGGCAGCACCCTGCATGACCTGCCGTGGCCTTTCCGCAGCAGTCGGGGACTCAGGAGGGAGCAGATGGCCCTCCTGGAGGAGGATAATTCGAGCAAAGCTTATTGACAAAAAGGATTAGCTCTGAAAAGTGTGGGCCGAGCACTGGGAGAGCCAGCAGTAACCTGGGCCAGAAGCTCCCAGACTGTGACTTGCAGGCCCACAGGGTTGAACAGGAGAGGGGTTACAGGATCCGGAGATTAGAGAAAATTGCACAGAGTAGGTCGCTCAAACAAAGCAGCCCAGCCGGTGGAAGGAGGGTGTGTGTCCATGAATGAATTCCTTGATTTTCTTCTCTTCCCTCCAATCCTCTGCCGGGCTCCCCTGGCCCAAAGCCTGGGGCGCAGAGCCGGGCCACGCCTTCAGGAGGGGCCAGGGTGGAAGGTGGGAGCACTGTCACCAGGAGCACACAGAGCCCCCAACTCCATCCTAGAACATACTTCCTGGACGGCTCAACTGATAAACTTGTCCCCTCCCTGGCCTGCAAGCTTCCCTTCCGTTAGGTCTCAGCTGAAACACAGCCTCCTCTGTGAAGCCTTCCTTGATTGACCATCCCCCAACAGGATCCCTCCTCCACTCGGTGTTAATTTCCTTCCTCTCAGCTGCACTTGTCTTGGAGCGATGTTGTTACTTTAATTTCTTATTTGTTTATTGATGCCTGCACTGTTGATCCCAGTACCTGGAGTTAGGGCTTGTCACAAAGTAGGTGCTTGATGAAGATTTGTCAAATAAACGGTTGAATGAATTGATGTTTCTTCCCTAGATGTGGGGAGATGGAAAGGCTCAGTAATCAGCGTGGGGTGGTCCCCAGAGAAAAAGGGAAGGCCAGAGCGAGCACCTGGGGGCCCTGACTCGGGCTACCTAGAAGTCACGTGGGGTGACTCAAAAACTCTGGGGCTTCTCTTGTCTTATAAAGGCCAGGGCTCCGTCCTAGGTTTCCCCGTCCTGCCGAATGGATGGAGTCAGGTGAGGGCAGACCGCTTTAGACTTTGGGGAGTCAGAGTTCATTGGTGACCAACAGCAGGACAAACTTAGGATAGACTTCAAGCAGGACTTCCCAGCCATGAAAAAACTGAATGAGGCCTTAAACTGTCCATGAGGTAGGCTGTAATGATTGCTCCCCTACAAGGCAAAGAGGACACGCGAAACCATGTTCGACCTTTCTTGACCTAGCAGGGTGGACACAAAGGCCTTCAGATAGCTTAAAGATACCATCTGGGCTGGGAAAGACAGGTGGGCCCTTGGCTTCCTTCCTTCCCGCCCCCACCTTGCCGGCTGGCGTTTCATCCTCCCGCCACCACGCCAACGCGAGTTCTCTGAGTCCTGAGTCACTGCGTCCTCCGGGCCCAGGTCCCCTGTGTCTCCGCCCGCGCCTTAGCCACAGCCTCTGCCTCTGTTTCTGTCCAGATGTGTGGTCTCTGGCTGGGGTGGCGAGGACGCACGTGGCGCTTTTTGTCCCTACACAGCCCACCCTCTCCTGTGCTCACGGCACACGGAATTCGCCTTGGGGTGCCTCACCTCCCTGGGGGGTGGGGGGCGGGCAGGCTGGCAGGAGCATCGAGCTCTTCCCCCACCCAATGGGCACAGACGCCACTTGGCGGTTTCTATCCGAGGGGTGATGCCAGCCTCCGAGCCGAGCGGGAAGCAGACGCAGACTTGGGGACGCTCTTTTGAGGCCCCAGATCGAGCTTTACTAGAAACCAATCTCGCCTCGGATTTTTCCATTCGAGGAGCCCTTTTAGACTTAATGCAATTCGAGTGGCACCTCTGTTATTTGTACCTAAAATCGCCCCGAGGAGCAGAGGTGACATCTGAGAACAGTCGCCTCTGCGGGCGGGACGCCGCTGGAGCGGTGCCGTCCTCAGGGGATGGAGGCTGCGCTGGTTTCTGACCACAAAGGTGTCCGGCTGCCCGCCAGAACACCAGAGAACCACCCCTTCCTCCGCTCCTGGGGGCCGGTTTCCCCGCTAGGCACTGTGAGGGGGAAGGGATGTCAGAGCAGAGTCTCCGTGGGTTCCAGGACGTCAGTGAGGAAGGGACCACGTTCCTGCTGCTGCTTGAACAGGCGATGAGAAGCACACATCACCAGAGGTAGTGAGCTCCCCGTCTTTGGATGTGTCCAAGGAGGCTGGAGCTCCCTGCAGAGAGGACTCTTGAAAAATGCGCTCTGCAGTGGGTGTGCTGATGTGCCACTAGGCTGGCATGCATCCGCCTAGGCCCAGGGGACCTGTTCCCCCAGGGGCAGGCCAGCTGTTAACCCTTAGGGCACTGCCTTGGCAGTAATGCATGGACCCCCTCCTCCACCCTGCTCTCCAAGGCCACGCCCTCTTCCCGGAGCAGCACTTACTATTGGGTGCTGCAGGAATATCCAGCCTCCATCCTTGTGCCCCACTGGATGCCTCCAAAGGGCAGCCTCGCAGGATGCTGGAAGCATCTTACCTCCCAGGAGGCTGGAAGAAGCCATTGTCAAGGCTGCATGGGGGGGAGGGGTGATGGGGGTGTGGGGTGTGGGTTTTTTTTCTCCCCCTCCCGCAGCCTGCTTCCTTCCCTCCCCTTGCGTGGGTGAGGGTCCCAAGAGCAGCCATAGTTAGTAAGCCTCCCACTTAGGAATCTCTGCCTCAGACTCTGGACTTCCCAGGCAATCCGTCCTGGGATCATCCCTGCAAGGCACGGGTCCTTGTGGGCGAAGGCGCAGTCCCCTGGGAGGGCAGGGCGGGGATGATGCTCCTCCAGAGGCCGGGAGTATTTGGGGGCCCACATATCTGTTGCCTTGTATATGGTGTATTGTGTAGACTGGCCTTCCTGGAGGATGGGAAGTTGAATGTGGTCTGGGGAGGGGGAGGCCCAGACGAGGGGCCTGGCCAGAAGTTCTGGAACTTGCTCAAGTGCTCGGGGCACTGATGGTGGGTACCCTTGACAGGCGGGTCTAAGGAAGGAGAGAAAAAGAACTTGCTAACTGAAAACTAACTGGCATGTCAGATCTGGATGGATCCTAGAGGTGGTCCGAGTGTACCCCTCTGTTTGTTGAAGGTCACAGGGGACAGCCGGGTGCCGTTCTAGGTGTTTTACAGAAGTTGGATTTCTAGAGTCCTTTGAAGCAGGTGGTGTGGTTAGTGCCCCCGTTTTATAGTGGAGAAAACTAAGGCGCAGAGTGGATACCTGCTCAAGGTCATACACTCAGCATCGGGTCCCCCCAGGGCTCGCTGATGCCAAAACCCCTGACCCGACCACGACACTACACGGTGGCCCTGGAGAGATGGGGAAACCGAGGCACAGGGAAGGATTTGCCCAGGCCACATTCACTGTACTCAGTGAACTTGTCACTAGGCTATAAGTATCCAGGTAAGGTGAGCCAGAGAAGTTAAGAAACTTGACCAAGGACACACAGCATGTAAATGCAGTGCTGGAACCTGAGTCTTTTGATGTTTCCCTCGCAGCAGCTGCTGCATCCTCTGTCAGCCAGCTCCCAACCTGTCTTCCATCCTTTCTAGAACCTTTGAGCATCTCCTGCCCTCCACCACCCTCAGCCCACTGATTTCCCTATCGCTCAGGAGCGTTCTTCCAACACCCTCTCTTCGCATCCATGGCTCTACCCTACTTTAGAGCCTGCTCAGAACTCACCCCCAGGAAGCCCTCCTTGGTTCAGAGCCCTTGTTCTGTTCAGCTCCGGTGCTGCCTGTGGCTCCCTGACCATGACCATGACCATGTGATTAGCTGCAGGGAGCCTCACTCCCTTTCTCTGTCCAGTACTCATAATAACCATCTCTCGGGGCTGTGGGAGGATCTGTTAATGTAGATGAAATACTTAACACAGTGCCTGGCATGCATGCAGTAGGCGCTTAATAATTAAACGATCACTATCTTTATAATCATTGTTTCCCGCAGGACTCACCAAGTCAGCTTGTGTGTGTGTGTGTGTGTGTGTGTGTGTGTGTGTTCAAGTGAGCAAAAGTCTTTGTTGGGCACCTACTGAGGTCAGAGCCTTTACACTGGGAGCAAGCGCAAGGACCTCTGGCAGATGCGGTTCTGGTTGGGACAGGGGGTTGAACTCCCATCACCTTGAAATAGAGCCGGCCTCCCCTGGCCTCAAGGCTCCGTCTTGCAGCTCCCTTAGCAGGGAAAGATGCGTGTGTACCCTCAGACCACCGATTCTGTAAGTGCCTATGCCCTTCCCTGGCCCACAGCAGAGGTGTTGCTCCTTCTGAAGACAGGCTACACCACCTGGTGGCCACTCTTGGCGAAGCGGCCTCAGGGCTCCCAGCAGTCAAGATCAGACCATTTCTCTGGGCTCGTGGCTCCATCTAGTGGCACTAATGCGCAATCACAGACTATCAATTTGAACCTCAAAATTACGGAAGCTGCTCTTTGAACGCTCCAGGATTCCACTTCAGAGCTATTGAATCAGAATTTGGGGGTGGGAGGAGGGATGCTTTCTTAGAGCCTCCGTTTTAGGCAACATTCCCAGGTTATTAAACTCTGGGAAAGGTTAAGTTTGAAAAGCATGTCTTTAAAGGGACTTTCAAGGGAATTTGTATCCGCTCCCCACCTGTTCAGTAGTAAAAAGCCGGCCTCTTCACATCTGGGATTCTCATCTCCAAGAGGGGGAAACCGAAGCACAGTTAGTGAGCGCTAACCCAGGCAATCTGCTCCGGAGCCCACGCTCCTAGTCAGCTGACTTCCAGTGTCCCAGAGCAGGCAAGGCGTGGCTTCTGTACCCTGAATGCCATCATGGTCTCCTCCTTGGGCACCCTTGGCCAAGCCACCCATTCCCCTTGTCTGAGTCTCTTTATTTCCATTTGCTTATTTACCTAGCAAATGTGTATTAAGCCCTGTGCTGGCCCCTGGACCTACAACAATGATTAACTATAGTCATTGCTTTCGTGGTGACTACATTCCGGTAGGAGGAGACAGCCACAAAAGCAGGCACATTAACAGAGGAGGTAATTTTGGATGGTTGGAAGGCCTGTGAAGGATGGTATCAAGATGGTCAGATGGAGAAAACTTAAGAATGAGTGGTGGGGGGCTTTGAGAGGGACTCATTATAGATCTGAGTCTTGATGAAAGAAAAGGAACCAGACATGTGCAGAACCAGGGGAAGAGTGTTCTAGGTAGAGAGAATGGCATATGCAAAGGCCCTGTGGTGGGAGAAGGCTTATTGTATTTGAGGAACAGAAGAAGGGCACCATGGCTGCAGCAGAGGGAGTCAAGAGCAGAATGGACATTTGTGGGTTTGGTCACCAAGGATCGGTCCCCCCCTTCCTTTGGGAGAGTTCTGTCCTTCCCACGGAGGATTGTGTTTCTGGGAAATAAAACGTGGTACTTGCCTTCCCTCTTCAGAGGCCAAGTGAGTCCTTGAAGCCTTCTGGAGCCAGGCCCTTCCTCTCCCTACCCTACAGGTGGGCTTCTGATCTAGGCTCAGCCAGTGGGATGCCCAGGAAATCTCAAAACAGCAGAAGCAGCCCAAGCGTGCAGGCTGTGGGGCCCCATGGGCTGGTGTTTCTGTCTTGTCACCTGCCCAGTTGTGAGGTTCTTGCCGCCACCCCTTTGGTCGCCACAATAACCCCCATTGCCCTTCAGTCAGTTGGAGTGTATTTCCATCCTTGCACCCAGATAACCCTAGGGGCTCGGGGTGGCGATACGGGAAGATGAAGCTGGGGCATCAGTGGGGCCGTATCGTGCTGTTTGGCTGAATGAGGGGGTTGGATTGTGTTCTGAGGACAATGGAAACCTCTAGCGCTGCCCTTCTGAGGCCCTAGGCTCCTGTTGCTGGCTTCTTTCCTGCAGGGATGCCCTTACTCCACCAGCCCCCGTCCAGAATGTCCCCTTCCCCGCCTGGACCCGTTCTACAACCAGCAAGCAAACATCCAGGCAAAGGACGAGGAGTGGCTTTGAGGTGGCGTCTCGCGCACACTGCCTGTGAGGGCCCCGCCCCCCGCCCCCCAGCAACAGAAGGCAAAGTGAGGAGGAAGGAGAAACAGACCATGACAACGCCCTACAGACTGCGGGTCCCAGCGGGGGCTGGAGAGAGGGCTAGGGAGCCCGAGGTTTACCCGGTGTCCCGAAGTGCCTCTGCCCTTGAATTCCGAAGCATCAGGACCCAATCATCCTATCAAACAGCCAGCTGGTGACCCCAATCCTTCTGCCCCAGCTACAAGCCCTGGCTATTGTTTTTCCAAGAATCCAGAAAATCCCTTTCCTGTAAGGACCCCCCCGCCCAGGTTGGCCACAGACGTCACTTGCCTCCTCTCTGCCGCCCCAGGCTTCGGCTCCCCCCTTTCCTTTAGCTTGACTTCAGTCCACTGTCCTCCTTGCCACAGCCCGGAGACCCCCAGAGCCCACCCAGGCTTCTGGAGCCCGACTCTGCTGCCTACGTTAGTCTCCAAATCTGGAACTTTCTCCATGTCCTGTTCCCGCTCATCACACTCGTCTAGTCCTTGCTTCCTCTCTCTGAGCAGCACTAATGGGTTGACAATACCCTTTCCTTTACTTGGTGGTGGCTCATTGAAATAAATGCCTCACTGAAGTAAAAGCAAAGGTCATTAAACTCTGGGAAAGATGATCTGGGAAAAATGACCCTTCCTTGCTCATATGGTGAGAGGGAGTGACCAACAGGTGCCAAGGGACCCCCAGGTCGAGGCAGAAGCTGAAGAAGGGGGCTCTTAGGGCTTCAAGAGATTCAGAACGAACAATCTCAGTCAAGGGAGAGGATCAGGGAGGACTTCCTAGAGGAGACATCACTGGAGTGGAGCCTTCAAGGCTGAGGAGGGAGAAGAACATTCCAGACTAGAGGAGAGGGGTCAAGAAAGCCTGGGTTGATTCAAGTTCTGACATATGTCACATTTCGCCTTGAACCGAGGGTCCTGGCTGGGGTGTTGAGTGGGGCTCACATCCAGCTAAGACGAGACCTGACATGCTGGGTCTGTCCGTGGCTGCAGGAGGGCCGTCTGCCTGGAGGAGGCCATTTCTAATTCACACAACAGCAAGGTTTCGGTGACAGAGTAAGGTCTGGCTGTAGGATCCAGCTCGAGAGGATCCTGCCCCGACCTCTGAGCATCACTGCCCTCCGAGTAAGACCTTTGTAGACACCCGGGGGATGGAGGACCGGACGCAGCCTGCCCCAGTCTTCTGTCTGGTCCACAGAGTGTTCAAACTGTGTTGTGTCCAAAGAGGGAGAGATTAGGGCCCAGAGCTCTTGGGTGTCATGACCCCAGATATCTGGAACCCGGGGTCAGGGCTGAAGGAGAGATGGCTGGGTGGGGCCCGCTGAATGCACAGAGGATCCCCGTGGTCATGCATGAGTGGAGGTCCCCGAGGCCGTTGTGGCCCCTGCAGTCAGCACGAACTCCCGTGGGAAAGACAGAGCAGGTGGCTGGGTGGGAAGTGTTCTGAGTTCTCCTCCTCTCTCCCTGACCCCGGCAACTTAGAACTGATGACGCTTGATGCCTGTTGAGCCAGAAATGTTTACCGAGTCTCTGGTCCCTTTATTTTTCAGGGGGATGAGAAGGATGTCAGCATAGAGTTATTTTTTTAAACATGAGTTATTATTGTATCAGTTAGCTATCACCACCTAACAAATGAGTCCAAAACTCAGTGGTGTGAAACAACAATTTATTTATTTATTTTTTAAGTTTAGTTATTTACCTTGATTGAGAGAGAGAGAGAGAGAGAGTCTCAAGCAGGCCACGTGCTGTCAGCACAAAGCCCAACTGAGGGCTCCATCTCATGAATCATGAGATCACAGCCTCAGCCAAAATCAGGAGTCGGATGCTTAACCTACTGAGTCACCCAGGTGCCCCATAACAAACTTATTATTTTTAATTAGTCTATAGGATGGCTCACTGGGTCTTGGCTCTTTTTTGTTTCTGCAGCACTGGCAGGTCTGCTGGGGTGGGCTGGTCTAGGCGGGCCAGGCTGGGATGGCAACATGGTCCATTCCACATGGTCTCCGACCTTCCCACAGGGGGCCTGGGCCTGTCCTCACGGTGGAGACAGATCCCAAGGGAGACCGTGGAAGGACGCAAAGCCGCCTAAAGCCGAGGCTCTGAATGGACACAGTTTCGTTTCTGTTACAGTCAATGAGCTGTCGATGAGCTGACTCAGTGGTGGAAAAGTGGACCCCAGTGCATGATGGGAGGAGCTATGAAGTCACATGAGAAAGGGCGTGGATACAGAAAGACGTGAAGCTATTTCTATAACTGATCTGCCAAGTTCCCAGCTTCTTATAAAAGGATGGGAGATCTGGATTCTCCGTCCACAGTGGACTGGAGTCAAGTAGTGGCATCCCTTTTGATAGGGGTGCTTCTCTGGCTTCCACAACCTCCTAGGCCTACGTTACCCGCCTGTAGGCAAAAGAGCTGCCTACCTCTGTCCCCAGTACCACCAACTCATGTTCGTCAGCCATCTCTGGTTCCCTACTGGTTACAGGAGAGGGTCCAAGCCCCTGAGCTCTTCATCAGGACTAGGCCGGGCTCACCTCTTGCCTCTGCCCCGCATCCCCCCTCCCCTGCTTCCCCCTTACACCATGAGCCCTCATCACGTGTCTGCAAACACAAAATACTTTCTTTGCACACTTCAGAATTCATCTACTTCACAGGCTGTTCCTTCCACTCGGAATGCTCTTCCTTTGCCTGGAGAAACTTACTCATCCTTCAGGGCTGGGCTCAATGTCATGTCCACAGAGTCCTGCTTGATTCTTTTGGGTCCCCCCAGATGCCGGCCTCCTCACCCTGACCTAGCACAATGGATCCCTCCTTCCCTTCCCCCCCATCTCCAAGAGTGCTATAAACACAACCCTCTTGCCTCACTTCCTGCCACTGCCCGCCACGCTCCTCCCCTGCAGTGAGGCTATGAGCCCACATGGGCCAGGAATGAGGAGCTGTGGTGACATCATAGCCAGTGCTGGCTGCAGTGCTTGTGAATTCAGTTGCCTTGGGCAAGTTGTTTGGTGATCTCTCCAAACGTGACCTCAGTTTTTCCTCGATCTGTAAAATAAATTCATGATATATCCACCTCGGGTGGGGGTATGCCCTGGGAGGCTGCGTTGAGGCAACACCCAGAATACACTCAATACGATGCCTGGAATGTAGTAGGTGCTCAATAAATATTTGTTGCATGGACAACCTGTGGTTCTGTCCCAGGTCCCTGGAGGTCTCTGCCACCCCCACGCCCTTCCCACCAACACCCATGCAACCCCGCTCATTTCCTCTGTAACAACAGCACTGCTGTCCTCTGATCCATGTCAACTCCCTAATCACTTTGCGAGGATGGAGTGAGGGACGCAAAACATGTCCACAAAGTACTTGAAATCATTGCCAGGCAAGGATCAGAGGACAAAGATTACTTGCCTGCTTCTGTCTCACAAACAAATTAACGGAGTGGCAGCTTTTGGTGCAAAATACGATTCTTGTCGAAAGGATTAGACACGCTAAGTCCAACTAGAATATGCAGTGATCTCATGTGTGTGTTTTTTTCCAAGCAAAGCTGCAATAATCGTAAATTTACAACTAATAAATTGGGTCCTGTAATTCCTCTGCAGTAAGCCTTTGAAATATAATCTGTCATTTCAGACTTACAGAACATGACTTTTCATAATTATAATTCTCCAGCACACATTACTACTTGTAATTAAATTCACTTTTAAGAAATCCAAAACGGTTTTCTTTCTTTCTTTCTTTTTTTTTGGTAGATTATCTGTTCCTAAGATGTCATATGGTAAAATTAATGTGTAATCTGTTGAATAAATTTGGTTAGTTCTTATATAAGAAACACACACTCTGCTATTGATCGAAAGCTGGAAAGACAGATAAGATGCACAAAATATATGCTATTTCTTAGCAACAGGCTCACACAAAGGCAGAGCAAAACCCAAGCCTCTCTCCCCATCCCTACCTCTCAAAACGCACAGTGAGACCCATGGAAGGAGAGTGTTTGAAATGGTGGAGAGAAGGCAAATGTTAAATTACGGCCAAATTATCTGCCAAAGAGTATCTAGACCCACACGTCTGGAAAAAAGAGTTGAATAAAGACCCCAGGCTGGATGATCAGAAAACAGACCCTCAAAGGCCCCAAACCAGTGCCAGAGAAAATATGGACCCACCATCTGTGACACAAAAGGAAAGTAAACAGATAACGAAAATAGGCACCTTGAACTCAAAACAACAGACAGAGAAAGCAGGCATTCACGAGCACCGTGAGTTCTTGATACAGGATGGCCTAAAAGTTGTGTTGCATTTTTGCAACCCCAGACACATCTGAGCCAATGCTTTACTAGTCAGCCTGAGGTCAAGGCCGTGTTCACCCGCGAATGGGTGTGCGTGCTTCCTCCTTGTGCCCCGAGAGAGGTAAATGCTTCCTCAAAGACGGGTCTTCAGGGATGACAGCAATATTTTCTCCATCAGTGTAAATGTCTTTCCTGATTTATTCCTCTGCCAGAGGCCCAAGAGATCCTGTTGTTCATACTTTGACCCATGCAAAAGTTTTAAATATTTAATAAGTAGTCAATGCAAAATTATGAGATTTCACATTTGAAAAATGCAGATTTCTAGATTTTCTTGAAAAAAAGAATCAGAAGACATACTGACACCAGGTTTGCACTCCCTCATGGAAATAATCTCAAAGCTGCCTAGCAACTGCGCCTTTTGAGGGGGTGATGATTCCTAACTCTAGGCAATCCCCACCACAGCCCCTTCCCCTGCACCCTCCCTACACCCTGAATTCTGTCCCTGGTCTAGCCGCATAGGTATCTTCACTTTGAATTTCTGAATTAAAACCTCCTATGTCTCTCTTTTTATTCCCTCAGTTCACTGGTGCTGCACCCACTGGTCTGAGGTTGGTGTTTTCTCTTATTTCCCCTACCATCCCACCCCATCCCCTGGTTCTGCAGTTCTGGGTGGGGCACCCAGGTCATCATAATCCATGCCTTCAACTCGGGCACTGCAGGCCACTTCCCTCCCATCTCCTGTGGGGACGCTAAGGGTCCGGACAAGGGCTCTCCCACGGCAGATTGGAGGGTGGGTCCACTGCCTACCCATCAAGTGGCCAAGCCTGCCAAGGGAAGGAGCAGCCTGCCAGCCGGAAGTTAAAAGGGAATGATCGCTGAGAACGTCCCCTATGCACTTTTGTATTTCATTGACATTTTAATTAAGACTGGAGCACTCTTTGGGGAGCTCTGTTCTGAAGTTGAAATCACTTTAATATGCTGCCCTAGCACAAAGCTAGAGATGAATGGAAGCCTGGGGTTCTCATCTGTTTCCTGGCACTTAGCGATTCTTCTTCACAATGCATTATGATGTTAAGACGGTTTATGAGTTTCTATTGGCTAAGAGCAGCCATAGCAAATTATAATTTTACTCAGTGGATTTTGCTCTAAGAAGATTAAAGGCACCCAGACCTTCCCCTGTGGGAAGGAGGTCCCGGGAGTTAACATTGTTGCTGGGGAGGTGACCTCCAGTTGAGAAGGCCTTTATGGGGTTACTTAGGCCTGTGGAGTCACGACCTTGACGGAATGTTCTGGAAACCGTCCTCGCTGGGGGTGAATCCCCGTGTCCTAGGAATTGAATCTCACCCGAAACCTCCTCAGCCCTCATATCGTGAGTTTTAGTTCACAGAGCTATGCACTTCTGTATCTTGCTCCTGTTTTTGAATTTTTCCACTTCATGGCTGACACCTGAGCACAATCAGAGGTTCTCGATGAAAAGTATTCCCACGACACTTTTATTGGTGGCATCGGTTTGGTGTAGCCCTCTGATTGGTGTATGCTCGTGCCCTTGTTTCTCATCAAAATTGTTTTATCCGTATCACCTACACTGTGTGGGAAACGGCTCCCACAAGCACAGTGAGTGATACTGTCATGGAAAAATAATTATGTAGCCTCCAAACAATGAAATAAATGTAGAATACTGAAATAGTACCTGCTACCAAGGTTTGGGAGGTTTGAAGAAGTGGGAGAAAGCTGGCTTATTTAATAGATGTCTAGAGAAAATAGTAGACCTGTATCTTACAACTTGTACCCAAATAAATTCCAAATGAATGCAAGTTTTTATACATTCAATAATATAAAAATGAACTGGGAGAAGATATGGGGGAACTTTCAAATAATCTCAGGATGGGTAAGAGTTTTCACAATATGACTGAAACACCAGAAGCTATAAAAGATTCATCAATTGGCAGTTATTCTTAAGTATTTTATTTTATTTTTAAGTTATTTTATTTAGCGTAACAAAAAACAAAAAATAAAAGCAATCTCGATATGGAAAAATATTTGCATCTCCTGGTATACAGAGATGAATTTACTGAATATATAAAGAGCTCCTAGAAATCAATAAGGAAAAAGCTATAGACTGAACAGAAAAATATTTTAAGACTGTGAACAGGTAATTCAAGAAAAATTAAACACTATGTTTCATTGATTAAAGTGCCGAATATCACAAAGTTTGATGAAACCTTGTTTTGGGAGGTCCTGGAGGAATAAGTAGTATGTGCTTCACATTTTCTGGATGGACTCATGAGAAACTAAGGCCACCATCTCTAACGAGAGAAACTGGGTAGCTGGCTGACGTATGTAAAAGACGTCTTTCATGACTAGGAAGTTGTTTTTTTGTTGTTGTTTTTGTTTTTGCTTTTACCTTATGTATGTATTATCTACTAAAACTATAGACCCACACCTCCACATCTACGTCTGCAGTACTTCTGGCTCGATGCTGGAACTTCTTTTCCCATAATAGTTGACAATTTAGGCTCTAGCTCAAGAAAGGACATTTCAGAACCAATTCTATATTAATTAACAGGACATTTCTCCCTTTTCTTTTCTCCTCTTCCCTCTAGACTCCTCACAGCCTCAGGCTGAAAAGAACTGACAGCACTTTCTTCCCACTTTTTATCAGTACAGGAGCTCAGCACCCAGCCTTCTCAGTTTCGAAAGGAGAAAACTTGGGGATAAACAAATGCCAGGCCACTTGGTCCAGAGAAGGACAGGTAGCAATGAATAAGTCTAGCTATATGACTTTGGGCAAGTTGCTTAAACTCTGTGTGTTTTTTGTTACTGTTTTTATTTATTTTTTGAGGTATTATTGACATACAACATTGTAGTACATTTAGGTGTACAACATAATTGTTTGATATATGTATATACTGAAAAATGATGACCACAACAAGTTTAGTTATTATCCGTCACTACACTCAGTTAGAACTTTTTTTAAAAATTTTTTTTAATGTTTTATTTTTATTTTTGATACAGAGAGAGACAGAGCATGAGAGGGGGAGGGGCAGAGAGAGAAGGAGACACAGAACTGGAAGCAGGCTCCAGGCTCTGAGCTAGCTGTCAGCACAGACCTGACGCGGGGCTCGAACCCACGAGCGTGAGATCTGACCTGAGCCGAAGTCAGAGGCTTAACCGACTGAGCCACCCAGGCGCCCCAGAACTTTTTTCTTGTGAGAGAATTTTCAAGATCTACTCTCTTAGCAACTTTCAAATACACAATATGGTATTGTTAACTATAGTGGCCATGACATATATTACATTCCCAGGACGTCTTGATCTCATACCTGGAAGTTTGAATCTGTTGACCACCTTTACCCATTTTGCCCGCTCCTACTGCCCACCACTAGGCAGTCTATGTGTCTGTGGCATTTTTAGGTTCCACATGTAAGTGAAATCATACCTTCTTGCCTTCAAGGTCCAATCAATCCAATCCAATCTTGTAAACGGCAAGATTTCCTTTTTCATGGCTGAATAGAGTTCATGTGTGTGTGTGTGTGTGTGTGTGTGTGTGTGTTGCATTTGCTTTATCCGTTTGTCTGTCAATGGACACAGTTGATTCCATGCCTTGGCTATTGTAACTAATGCTGCAATAAATGTAAGGGTTCGTGTATCTTCTTGAGATAGTGATTTTGTTTCCTTCAGAAAAATACCCAGCAGAGAAATTGCTGAATCATATGGTAGTTCTATTTTTAATTTTTTGAGGAACCTCCATACTGTTTTCCAGAGTGGCAGCATAAACTCTTTGAGTCTCTGGTCAGTAAAATGGAGATAATAAGAACTACCTCATTTTTCTTTTTGAGTTTTTTTTTTTAATTTGTTTTGAGAGAGAGAGAGAGAGAGAGAGAGACTGAGAGCAAGAGAGAGGCAGAGAGAGAGAATCCCAAGCAGGCTTCACACTGTCAGCGCAGAGCCCAATGAAACCACAAACTGTGAGATCATGACCTGAACTGAAACAATGAGTCAGATGCTTGACCAGCTGAGGCATCCAGGCGTCCCAGTAAGAACTACCTCTTAGGGGCGCCTGGGTGGCTCAGTCAGTTAAGCATCGAATTTCAGCTCAGGTCACGATCTCATGGTTCTTGAGTTCAAGCCCCGAGTCAGGGATCCACCTCCGTACTTGTAAGTTATGTGAGCTAGTAAACGTGGTTGTTACCGCCATTATTTGCCAAAGTCTGTTTGGCTTGGGTTTCCATCACTTAGAACTCGGTGACTTAGTCTTGAATTATGCAGTGATCATCAGGTGCCTTTCAACTGGGAATCCAAAAGCCTCCTGGCTCCTGCGAACCCCCTAACATGAGTGGGGTGAGCCATAAGGAAACCGGATCACGAGACAAGACCAGAAGACATTCCCGACCTTCCCTGGTGCCCCATGGGAAGAAGGAAGTGGTGACCGGTCCTGTGATGCAGAAATATTAATGGGTTTGGCTATGTCACTTTGCTCCACAGCCCCCTTGGGGATATCATGTAATAAATGGCAATTGCTTTGTATTATTTTTTAAAATCAAGTTTATTTTATTTATTTTGAGAGAGAGAGAGAGAGAGAGAGAGAGAGAGCAGGAGGAGCAGAGAGAGAGAGAGAGAGAGGGAGAGAGAGAGAATCCCAAGCAGACTCCATGCTGCCAGCACAGAGCCCGATGCAGGGCTCGAACCCACGAACCACGAGATCAGGATCTGAGCTGAAACCAAGAGTGAGTTGCTTAACCGGCTGAGCCCCCTAGGCGCCCCTCACTGTATAATCCTTTGAAACCTGAAAATTTCTGAGTACTGAAATATGTCTGGCACCAACAGATTCAGATAAGGGTTTGTGGCCTTGTAGTGACCTCTACTCAAAACACAGAAGCTTCCACATAAAAGCTGTCCCACGCATCTGGCTGCTGCAGAGAAGCAGAAAGTCTGGCGTTGCCCTGCAGTGCCCTTGGTGTGCACTCCTGGGGTGACCGTCGTACCCTGCTCCCTGGATGGAGCCGTTCCTCTGCTGTGCGCTCACAATCCAAAAATACCCAAGAGCAGAGACAGTTTGGACCATCCTCTGCAAAGCAGGCGGGGAGGGCTGTGGCCCCCTGCAGGGAGGCACCTCTGGTCATTCCTGGCTACCTCTATCTCCCACAGGGCCTTTGCCTGTCATCCCTCGTGGAGCTGTGAGCTACTAACCAGAGCCCGGTTTGGGGACCGCCTCCTCCATGCCAGGCACTCTCCACACGTCAGCTCATGGCAGCCCTGGATGTGGGTGACTCTGTCCCGTTTCAGATGAGAAGACAGAGGGTCCAACATACCTTGTGTCTTGCCCAAGCCCACACAGCCTTCGGCACTGCAGGGGCAGGTGGTAATCCCTTTGAGTTTCTCCAGACCATCGTCTGGAAGTCAGTCAGCAGAGGTGACTGGACCTTGAGACTCCCTCCCCCCCTCCCCCCCACCCTCCCCCCTGCACCAGACCTGGGAGGGAAAGAAGAGAAGAGAACAAGGATCAGGAAAAAGCTAACCAAAAGGGAGGGGCTTTCAGGTCATTTGGCTCAATGCTCTGGTGTTCTCCATGGGGAAAGTGGGGAAGGTTCCAGATTCCAGGCCTCACAGTCATTTGGAACAGAGAAAAAGACCATCACAGAGTTTACAGAGAATGGACTCTGGAACCTCATCGTTAACTCTGGGCTTTGCCATTTGACACCTCCCACCCCCTGCAAACCTCACTAACTTGCTTAGCCAGAGGGTGGGGAGCAGTGTGGTGCCTGGGGGTCTCAGCCTGCTCACTTCCGCCTCCAGAATGAGATGCCCCTTGCCCCTTCGGCCCCTGCCCGTGTTGGGGATCTTTCCATCACACTCAGCCTCTTTGGACTTTGGGAAGTGAAAACACAGCCCCCACTCGTGTGCAGCCACACTAGAGCCCCAAGGAGTGTTAGAATTCAGCTGGAGAGGCACGCGGTGCTCCAGAAGCCGAGATGAAGGAAAAAGATTTCAGGCAGGAAGAAAAAATAAAATACAGAGGCGAGATTGAAAATGGCCTGTGAAATGGAGAGAGAGCATCTGGCCCCGGCACACGTGTCGGCGGGAGAGGACTCGACTCCTTTATAAAGTGGTGAGTTTTGTGGGAGCACAGATGCATTTTGTGTTCCTAGGAGGAATCAATGATTAAATTATCAGAAACCAAGCTAAAAACCGGGCTGCTTGCATTTTTCCCACACCTCCCCAGCGTCTCCTGCTTATGAAGTGCCGGCCTTATCTCGGAAGCTTTAGTTTAAATGTCCAACACATCTTATTAATGAAAGTAATAAGCTGTTGTTTATTATATGTCATAATGGGGAATATGACTATTTAATATAAATCTGACATTTAAATTCCACTTAGTTCTGCGATGTGGACGGTATCAAGGCATAACTCTCTACCCCTGAGTAAAATCTCCCTGGGTCTGCATTTTAAAAGCATTGAAGTTTTCAAAGTAATCAGGTTCCTTTTTTTTTTTTTTCCAGAGGAACCAAATTGTGAAGACATCTGTTCTGTTATTAATTTCACATAAATCTTAAGCTCCTCAAGGCCAGAAATGAGGTTTCATTCACGTTGAATTAATGAAACATGATTGTAAGTCCCTTGCATGGAAATGCTGTCACACAATTCTGAGCTGCTCATAAGCACTGAGTAATCTCGGGAACTACCGGGGGACAGCCCGGTGAAATCCGCCCTCCCCTCCCCCCGCCGCCCGAAAACAATATCTGAAAATATCACAACACTAACTATATCCTGAAAGATTAATAGCAGATGAACATTTCTGGGAAATGAATCAGACTTTCTTGGTAAAGGATACAAATATCGGGGGGTCGAAGCAGACTATACAAGGGAGGAATGCTCCAGATACAGTTTAATAACCGTAGCCCTGTGCGCCCCCCAGAGAGGAGGGGGGCCCAGAGATGTCGTTCGGGAGGATGCTGAAGACATAAGTCTGAAGCGGGAAGCCTTCCCTGGCCCAAGCATGATCTGTGTGTCACACGTGTGAGAGAATGCGTGTGTGTCGGCGGGTGTGCGTATGTGCGGATGTGGGGGTGAATGTGTGCATGCATGGATACACGTGAGTGTGAGTGTGTGGATACGAGTGTGAGTTTGTGTGTGTGTGTGCTGTGAATGTGTAGGAGAGTGCGTGTGTGAGTCTGCGTGAGAGTCTGTGAGGTTGCGGAGTTCGGTGAGTGTGCATGCAAGTGTGTGTGTGTGCGTGCAAGCATGTGTGTGTGCATGCTTGGTGTATGCATGGGAGAGAGGGGGTGTGTCTGTGTGTCAGTGAGAACTTGTGTGTGAGGGTGTGTGTCTGTGGGGCGTGTGTGGAGTGTGCATGTAGGAAAGATACAGAAACCTCTCAGGAGAGACACGAATCAGTCAGTGGGAGATGGATCTTAAGTAATAGCTCAGCACAATCTTATGCCCGTTTGAGCTCCTCTTGAAAGAAACTTGCTTCTGGGATTTTGAGTGCGAGGGGCATGATTTTTTTGTCAAATAACCGAAATTGCCAGCAGAAAGATTGTCTGGAGGGAGGCATGGAAAGGGGAGCCTGAGATTTCTTAATCAAACTTCCAAGTGTTATTTTTGGTCTTCCGCTGAGCTGGGACCCAAAAAGGAATCTGCATATGATATTTACATCTCAAATCTTCAGAGCCTCATTAGCTTTGATATTTATTTATTTATTTATCTGCAAAAAGGAATTTAAATCAAACAGAGAGGCACAAAAGCAAAACCTTTGAATGCAAGGGCAAAATTAATTAAAACAGGCAGCCAATGGGTAGAGCGGAATACAATAGAACTCAGAGAAAAGACAATGAAACTAATTAGACTCTGATAGGAAACTCTTTCCCCTTTTACTGATCATCCATTGGTAATTAATAAGTCACAAATGTTGGTATTAGAAGAAATCGCCGGGATTTCATCCCCCTGTTTTTTTCTAGAGGTTTCCTTAGACTCTGATCTTCCAAACTGGGCCAGTCGAGTTATCTGAGGTTGTGTTTATTTTGTTTTGGAGAAAGCAGTCAAGTTGATACACTGTAACTGCTTAGCTCTTGCCACCTGTTCTCCAGTCACACAGAGGCGGGCTGAATGTAACTGACAGCAGAGAGGGACAGGTCCAAAGGCAAGGGATGTCGGACTCCCGTGGTTAGCACTCACCCAAGTGGCGGAACCGATTTGTCTACACGAACAGGCACAGTCCCAGCTACGTTTTTGCCCATGGACATTTTGGGGCTTTGTTTTACCATCCGTGCTTCATAGATCTGTGAAAAACATTTCCATCCACCCAGCTGAAAAACCCTTGACCAACAATATAAGAGAGGCGAGGCGTGAGGCAGCGTCAAGGGGGCTGGCTTTCTCTCTGGAGTTCTTTTGAATGAAATGATGGTTTTGTCCTTCTGGGTCACGCAGCAGCACAAGCGTACACCCGCCACAGTGGGACAATTTAACGCACAGCCCGCCTGTCACAAAGTTGGCCACGTGTGCCTTTTGGCTTCTCGTTGGGTCTCCCTCCAACCACCCCCTCCCTGTCAGCCCAGCACTTAAGTCTCGGGATGGCCCTGGGTAAAGAGAGTGAGCTTTGAGAAATACCTTGATAAATCTGTTTGCTTTGAAAAGATGGATGAAATGCTAATGGCGGAATTTCAGGCATTGGGGAGGTTGGATAAAAGGGATCGTTTTGAGCAAAAAAACCTTTCTGAGGATTCCTCAGAACGATTCTCCTCCAGTGCATAGGGTTGACCGTGTTTAGATAAGTGGGTACATTAAATAAGATCTCAGTTTTCCTTTGTTAAAATGGAAGGAACTGAATTGGAATGAGAATGATCTTTACGATTTCTTAAAGGTGAAGTAAGTTACAATTCTAACACACACGCATTACATATGTGTGTGTCTCTATATGTATGTGTGTGTGTCTAGGTAGAGAGAGAGAGAGAGAGGAGAACTTTGCTTATGTACAAAGAAAACACAAAAACCAACACTCTTTCTTATAAGCATAAGGATGCATTTGTTCAGTGTGTGTATCTGTGTGTGTCTGTGTGTGTCTGTGTGTGATCTATGGGCGGGGTCCTGCATCATGCAGTTCTTCCACACCATTTCATTTAACCCTTATGACAATCTTCCAAGGTGGGTATTTCTAACAAGGGTCGTAGTCAATCTGTGTAACGATCCATAAACCGTTAAACCGTGATACCTGCCAATGGGAAAGACCACTGGCAGAGCACTGGGGGCCCTTGTCTACACCAGGTGCTCCTGCAAGATGAGAAGAGGTGGAGTTGGGGGAGGCGGGTGGGGGAGGAGCCAGGTGTCTGGCAAGGTAGACGGGGTTTTGGAAGGCTGTTTAGCAACTGGCCTGAGAAGGGATCTCATTTTTTTTAATGTTTATTTATTTTTGAGAGAGAGAGAGACAGAGTATGAGCAGGGAGGGGCAGAGAGAGAGAGAGAGAGAGAGAGAGAGAGAGAGAGGGAGGGAGACACAGAATCTGAAGCAGACTCCAGGCGCTGAGCTGTCAGCTCAATGCGGGGCTCAAACTCACGAACGGTGAGATCATGACCTGAGCCAAAGTCAGATGCTTACCCGACTGAGCCACCCAGGCACCCCTTGAAGTGCTCTAATTTTTAAACGACTACAGGCTGTACCATTGGATATGGCTGAATATCAGCCTTGATTTTCAGTCTCTCTGTTCTGCAGAGGACAAACCTGAGACCTTGAGAGGCCAAAGAACCTTCTCGAGGTCAACCCACTAGGCAGCGACTGCCCTCAGTTGGAAACCACTTTAGGTTTTTAAGACTCCCAAGTTCATGTCCTCAACCACTGTGCTGACTGTAACGCCCTCTCTAAGCTGACCTCAATATATCCCAGGCTGAACCAGCATTTCTTCACAAGGAGAGGTTCCAGAATCCTGTTTGAGCTGGGGATCGAGCTGCCAGAATTAGCAAACAGACACTCCTTGAAATTTGAATGTCAGATAAACAATGATAATGGTTTTTTGTATATTTTTAGCACATTGCATGGGACACACTAAAAAAGTATTCATTATTCATCTGAAATTCAAATGTAACTGGACATCGATTTTATTGGCAGCTCTAAGTGGCAGGGGGGGCGAGGAGGTGGTCACAGGGACACTAAGGCATGACAGTCTGCAGAAACATTTTCTTCTCTGGGGACTCCCTCCTCCGCAGCTGACGGGTCTCACCTGGGGTCACCTCATTCGCTGTACCTTCTTGAGTCTAACGGTGACATGCCAGGGCAGGGGGTCATTGAAGCCAACGCCCTATCTCTCCCTGTCTTCCTTCCACTCAGGAAGGCAGAACTCATGGCTCAGTGGCTTGGCTTTGAAGCCAGGGACCAGGGGCCATGAGGCGTGTCCTTCTCTCCGAAGCACATGGAAACTATTCCCTTCCAGAAGGCCTTCACTGTCAGCCTGCTGCAAGTCTCATGGTTTCTCATCTGCAGTTACAATTTCTGTGGCACCCCCGCCCCAGCTCAGATGGTATTTATTAGAACACATTGCTTTTGAAAAACAACAACAACAGCACTGCGTCTTAATTAAAGGTTGGCGATCCAAAGCCCGTTTGCAGATGAGCAAAATAAAACAACCATTATGAAGCAGGCAAACGCGTCTCCTCTGTTGGTGAGAACACCACCGTCTACACTCGGGGAGGGTCTCCTAGGTCTCAGCCACCGCGTCTTTGTGGAGTGCTTTGCTCCCCAGAAAATGGAAATGAGCCACAAGGCTTTCAGAGCAACATGGCGCCCGGGGTCGGGTAAGGAGTTACGGAAGGTTGTCTGGTGTCCAGAAACCAGCCCACTGGGCATGCCAATGTGTCCATTTCTGGGGCCAGGTGGCAGTGCGGACAGTCCGGCTCTGCCCCATCTCTGAGCCAAGATGAAATAAGCTGGCAGAGAATCAAAAATGACCCTTCTCAGGGAGGGGCTCATTAACTTGAGTTTTGACCCCTGAAAGATCGTGGGGAGCTCAGGAGCTTGCATGGGAAAAATTTACACACACACACATGTGCACACACACCTGTTTTGGGTGCTGATTTCTAACTAGAAGCTGGCGTTTCCTACAGTTCTGAAGTCAGACACCAAACCACAATTGTATCAGCACGACTTGTGACCTTTGTCATCAAGAGAAGTCACAGATGTTTAATACCATGTTCCAGTTGTTAGAGGACATTTTGAAATAGACTCATTACTGTCTTGAATTTATAACTATTCCACCCACCTCGCCCTCGTGTTACCCTATCTTTTAAAAAAATTTTTTTTAATGTTTATTTTTGAGAGAGAGAGAAAGACAGAGGGAAGGGACATAGAAAGAGAAGGAAACACCGAATCCAAAGCAGTTTCCATGCTCCGAGCTGTCAGCACAGATCCCGATGTGGGGCTTGAACTCACGAACTGTGAGATCATGACCTGAGCCCAAGTCAGAAGCTCAACCAACTGAGCTACCCAGGTGCTCCTACCCTATCTTTTCAAAATTATCTGGACAACAGTCATTCGACAGAGTTTGTTTTCTTTGTAGTCCTGTTTTTTTATTGTATGCTTGTGAAAATGTTATTTTGTAATAAAATCCGAGGACACAATGCTAAGTGAATTAAGCCAGGCACGAAAAGACACAGAGCTCTACCATTCCACTCAGATGAGGTACCCAGAGGAGCCAAATTCACGGAGACAGAAAACAGAATGGTGCTGGGGTGGGGGGAGGAGAGGTGAGGGAGGAGTCTGTGTTTGATGGGGACAGAGTTTCTGCACGGTAGGGACGCTTGCACAACAGCGTGTCCCTAATGCCACCAACGGTATGCTTAAAACTGGTTAGAATGGTAAACTTTGTGTTACATACATTTTATCACAGTTTAAAAACGTTTTTAAAAAATGTTTATTTTTGAGGTAGACAGCACAAGTTGGGGAGGGGCAGAGAGAGGGAGAGAGAATCCGAAGCAGGCTCCACACTGACAGCAGTGAGCCCAACACGAGGCTCGAACTCCCAAACTGTGAGATCATGATCTGAGCCAAAGACGCTCAACCGACTGAGTCACCCAGGCACCCCTAAATTTTTTAAAATGTTTATTTATTTTTGAGGGAGAGAGTGTGCGAGTGAGCAGGGGAGGGGCAGAGAGAGCGGGAGACGGATGATCCGAAGCGGGCTCCGCGCTGACAGCAGAGGCCTGATGTAGGGTTTGAACTCACAAACTATATTTTATCACAATTTTTAAAAAACCCATGGGAACAATATAGATAGCTTCATATCACAATGGAAAAAAGGATAGTCTGTAAAGAGATTCATAGATCTCACTGGAGAGGTCCATGTCACAAGTGAGGCTAAGACCCCTGAATCCCGGAGGAATCGGCTTTCCACATGCCTGCACACTGTTCCACACCTACTTTGCCTGGAGGAATAATGCTACCCTCTTGAGGGCCCAGATCCAATGCCACGACCCCCGTGGCTTGTGTTCTGTGCCCAGGGCTCACCTGAAGATATAGTCCTCGTGCCCCACTAAGCATGTTGCTAACACGCCAGCCGGACCCTACTGTCTGTCAGTGAGCCCAAGGCCTTGCTCTCTGCCTAAGTCAAGAGTTATCTGACTGTGTCATAGGGGTGTTCAAGCGACATTAGTACCAAACTGAGACTTCCCTTGTGTGCAAGAGAGAAAGTCGAGTCACTATTACTCAACGCTTTGTCCATGTACCCTTGACACACTCCCCAGGGTAACGGGGTAATGTCTCCACTCTGTTTTGTGAGACACCATATAATCTTTGTGCATCTATAGCCCCTATGAGGTTGGTGTTATCAGAGGCAGCATTTTGCAGATAGGGAACTGAGGCTCAGAGAGCTGAGCCTGTCTGACCCCAGAGAGTTTCTGCATTGAACATCTTTCTCTAGTGATGTTCCTCGTTAGGAGCCCAGGGCTGCCTTACCCGAAGATCACGTCTTGTTGGAGGATGTGGCTTTGAACCCATCAGAGAAAGTGGGGGACAAGCAAGGCTAGTCTGGTCCTCGGAGTTGGAAGGGCCCTTCAGTTTGTCCCACCTGCTTCAGATGAGGAAACTGAGGCACAGAGAGAGGACGCTGGAGGGCTGAGGCTGTAGCACCTGAGTCTTAGTGCCCGGGCACTGGTGTGAGTGACTTTCCATTCCTTCTTCAGTCTGAGTCCTGGTGACGGAGTGGAGGGGAGAAAGGGGCTGGGTTTGGAGCACGTCCTGTGTCACAGGATCCCTGACACCTCTCGAACTGACACCAAAACCGGCAATCATAATCACTCTGCTGACACCTTGATGTGGATTATCTCGATGAACCCAGAACTCCCACCACTTGGGACTCCCTTTGTAAATGTGGCCACATCTGAAACTTACCTACCTAGTGAGTCCCTACCCCCTCCTTGAAATGGACCTGCTTCTAAGACATAGATCTATTTATTTACAAAGCAAATTCTATCTCAATGACTGTAAATACAAAACCAGAAATCATATAAATCACTTCAATCAAAAGAAAATATTTCTTAAATCCTACCTTCCTAGTGCTGCTGGGAATAGACTCAGAGACTGAAGCACACTCTCCTTTTGTTAAGATACAAAGGGAACAACAAAAATAATCAGCACGTGTTAGGTGTTAAAGATGCACTAGCATTGGGGCGCCTGGGTGGCTCAGTGGGTTAAGCGTCCAGCTTCGGCTCAGGTCAAGATCTCACAGTTCGTGGGTTCAAGCCCCGCGTCGGGCTCTGTGCTGACAGCTCAGAGCCTGGAACCTGCTTTGGATTCTGTGTCTCCCTTTCTCTCTCTGCTCCTCCCCTGCTCCACTCTCTGTCTCTCTCTCCTACAAAAATAAATACATTTTTAAAGAAATAAAAAATAAATAAAGATGTGCGAGCATCAGAGGCTTTCTTGAAATCATTGGTAAGGGCCAAAGGAAGTTAAAAAAGCCATAATGTATTTACTGTGTGAGTCAATGCTATTTAATGTCTTGTCTGGAAGCATCTCGGTATCATGTGTGGTGTCTGTAAGTTTCCAAGCACTCCATTATCTCGGTTCATCTTTGCCACAACTTTATGCTGGTAGGATTAGGACTAGTTAGTACAGCCCCATCTGATGGGTACAGAGAGGCTGCTCCGTTAGCCTGAGGGGGCACAGCCAGCAGAGACACGCCTGCTCTCTTTGTCTCCAGAGCTGGGACTCCTCTCTCCCAGGCTGCTGAGCCGTGTTGTGTTTCCTGGCTACACCTGCCCCGGGGATCTTATGGCGCTCTGTGAACCCGCAGGAGCTGGGAGGCCAGGCGCCATCCAGGCACAAAGTCCTCGGTGTAGAGCCCCGTAGTGACAGGGACCCCGGGCCTGCAGCCTGCGCTTGTGTGACAGCGGTGGGTTTGCAGCAGCCCCGACCTGCTCCCACATAGCAAATGAAGATGATGCTGATGCAAGAAAGGAGGCATGGACACGAGCGCAAGGATACAGAGGCGGGGGCGTGGGCAGGCGAAGGGCTCAAGGTCTCCATCCGCAAAATGGGAACAATAAAAGCTACTTCGTGGGGTCGATGACTGTCGGGAGGATTTGAGCACATAGTAGGCTCTTCATCCCCCCCTCCCCCCCGCCCCGTCTCATACACCCCCTGCCCACCCACGTTTGTGTATTATTTAAATTTAAGGGGCATCTGGGTGGCTCAGTCAGTTAAGCATCTGACATCAGCTCAAGTCGTGACTCGCAGGTCATGGGTTCCAGCCCCGCATCAGCCCAGAGCCCGCTTCAGATCCTCTGTCCCCCTATTTCTGCCCCTCCACGCCTCCAAAATAAAGAAGCATTTACAAAAGTCCTAAAGGGAACACAGGGGGTTTGTAGCAGGGTCTGCGCTGACATGGGAATCCACAGGACACCTGGGACAAGCAAGGAGGTCACCAGAAGCTGAAGTAAAGAGCCCCTCCAGAGGTTATCATCTGACATGAACCCAGCAGTCAGTCCCTCCAGGCCCAGCAGGCTGCGACCCGCCCCCCCATTAGAGCCTCAGGCCTCTGCGTCTGGCGCCTCTCACTTCAATGGGTTCCCCCTCCCCCGCTCCCCAAGAAAGAGCTGCCCATCAAGGAGACATGCAGATTTTGGGGTGCTTTTTTGCATCAGATCCCCAGGAAACAGAGGGGATCCCCCAGAAAGGGAAGAAACGGCCCCAGCACCCGCAGATGCCTCTCCATCACACATGCGTTGAAGGGTCCCTGGGTGGGGGGCTCTGCTCTCGCCTAAGAGGGGAAGGACAGGCCTGCCAAAGGCCGCAGATGAAAGCCCGGCTTCCCGGGGTGCGTGACTCTGCGTCAGTTCCCTGCACGCAGGCCTCTTATCTGCTGCGGGCGGAAAGGGGCGCCTGATGAGGAGGCCAGATTACAGCCCAGCCAGGGCCTGCTTCTCATAGCGGGCAGACCGCTTCCGAGGGCTCCCCGGAGCCCGGCACATCTGGCGACCTGGTGCGCTTTCCCTTCTGGACCCGGGAAAACGCAACCCCACCAGCGCACGTGTGCAAGCTCTGTAAAGACAGCCGAGGTGTGCAAAGCAGGGTAGACAGAGGAGGAGCCCGGGGTGGGGGTGGGGGGGCGAGGGTCTAATCTGCACTGTGGGCCCGAGAAGCCTGTCTCCTCCCTGGGCGTCAGGTCCCTGAACTGTGAAATTGTGGTGGGGAACCCAGCATAGCCGAGGTGTCGGAGTGCTTCTTGTTCTTAAAACAAAAAATAACCATACGGACACTGCTCTCGGATAAAAATACAGACACACAAGGAATGCCCGGAGAAGTATTCATGGTTATTGTTGCCCACTGGAGCTCTATCTTTGAGGAGCCAAATACTTAGATATTAAGAAAGATTCGACTCAGTGAGAATCTCTTTTTTTATTAATGTTTTTAAATTTATTTTTGAGGGACAGCGCGAGCAGGGGAGGGTCAGAGAGACCCAGAATCTGAAGTAGGCTCCAGGCTCTGAGCTGTCAGCACAGAGCCCAACGCAGGGCTTGAGCCCACAAACCTTGAGATCATGACCTGATTCAAAGCCGGACGCTTATCCGACTGAGCCACCTAGGGGCCCCTCAGTGACAGAGTCTTAATTCTCAGCCAAAGAGAGGGAGGGAATAGTGCAGACTTCAGGGCCAGATCTATTCAGTCTGAATGAATGAGCTTGATCTGAGCCTGGACCTCAGAACTCAAACCTCAGACAGACATGGCCTTCTTTATTTTGCATCAGATGATGTTTTTAAAAAAACAGAGCTGGGGCGCCTGGGTGACTCAGTCAGTTAAGCATCCAACTTAAGCTCAGGTCATGATCTCACGGTCTGTGGGTTCGAGCCCGGCGTTGGGCTCTGTGCTGACAGCTCGGAGCCTGGATCTTGCTTCAGATTCTATGTCTCCCTCTCTTTCTCTCTCTGCCCCACCCCCACTTGCGCACTCTCTCTCTCTCTGTCTCTCAAAAAAGAATAAACATTAAAAAACATTTTTTTTAATGGAGCAAACATTTTAATGACAGACTTCCCATGAAAATGCGAAGGTCTGACGTCTCTAGGAAAAGGCGTAGAGAGTGCCAGCCCGCGGGGCCCACCATGTGCTCATCTTGTTCCTACCAGGTGACATTGTGGTGTTTGAGTTTGAGACTTTACAGGGAGGATGTCCAGATGTTCAAGGCAGAGACGAGGACGCTCCTTCCTGGACTGATACAGACACAACCATGAGCCCGCTCTGCCCCGAAATGGTCAGCCACAGCCCGAGATGGCTTTGCCGGTGTCCCCCTCCCCATTTGTTGGCCAATAAGGAGGCCCCACATGTGGCTGTCTTGCGCCCTTTGGAAGCAAGTGTCCGCCTGCCGAGCGCTGGGGCCCATATGCGTCCCAGAAATGTCCCCACCTCCCATTTGATCTGGGTTTGCCACTCCACCTCTGTAGCACCTCCAGCCAATGGGCGGCTTTTCATTTCTTCTGCCCCGGGCCTTTTTCCAATGTGCCAAATTGTTTTCCCTTTTTTTATGCGGGTGGGTCTCTAGCTTTTGTGAAAGTGACTTTCAGGGTTGAGGCCTTTGTGTGTCTTTCAGGATTCCACCTACCTTATGGGCTCAACTCTCTAGCTTGGTCTCTCCAGTTTGCTGGGCCCTGGGGAGGGAGCCGTGGGGGAGGGGGAGGGCGGTGACAGCCAGAATTGCCTTCCCAAGGAGGGGGTGGCTGAGCCTGGTCTTGGGTCCCCAGCTAAACACAGCTAAGCCACACAAGGAACCAGAAGGGCCTGAAGCAGGCCCCCCACAGCAGGACAGTGCCGGCTATGAATTGGGGAGAGACAGGAGCAGAAGGTGCCGGAAGCATCTGTTTTAGGGATGGTGAGGACCGAATGGTAGGCAGAGTCAGAGTGTCAAGGGCTGGGGACGCCCTGTTCCACTTCGTCCTGACGTCCGCGAGAGCCATTGCAGGTTGAAAGCCACAGATGACGCTGTCAGATCCGGGTTTTGGCAACAGCAATGTATTGATTAGAAGAGAGGTCAGAGGAACAGAGAGAAGGTAATGGCAGTGATCCATGCAGCAGACAAAGGCCCGATGGAATGGTCGCAGTATGATTGTGGGTCTCGGGGGCCAGGGAGGCAGGTCAGGACAGGCTGGTGGAAGCCTCTGCAGGTTGCATGTGGAGGCTGAGAGAGTGGAAGGAATGCCTAATCTGGGCTCTGGGGCATTACTGACTCCAGTAAGACAGACTGGGGGAGAAAGCAATGATTCTGGTTTTACATGTGGATAAGTAATTAATAAGTAAAAGACAGCTGCATTTGGGAGTTTGCGGTATCAATTTGCACAACCTGCAGTCTGTGGGTGCACATGCATGTGTTTTGAGCTCATACAAGATCTTGGGAATCAAGGAAAAGTCATTTTCTTTCTGCCTTTGCTGCTGGGCTGAAATGTCGTCTCTTCCAGGCAGACCTCCAGGCTTCCCTCTACGCCCCCGTGTTCTTATTTCATGGTGGTGCTTATCTCATGGCCTAGAGCTCACTGTCTCAGTAATAACCCTATTGATTTCATCTTTACATTCACCATTTGGCACAACATTTAATCTACAGAAACTGACACTAAAAGTTGAAGAAAGAATAAATGATGTCTTTCATGTTCTTCTTATGGCTTTGGAGTCAAGGCACAGAGAAACCCAAGCACTTGTCCTAGATCACACAATGATCTTAGACCGGATCCCGAGGGACCTTTTTCACCATCTTTGCCTTTCTCAGGAGACGGCATTCAGGTTGTGCAAAGCATGTATTTGGCCCACAGAGTTATTTTTAAGTTCCAGCCCACACAGAAATTGAGACTTCACACTAAGTCTGAATTTCTTGTTTCTTTCATTTTTTAAATGTTTTCTTTGTTTTTGAGAAAGAGAGAGAGAATGCAAGTGGGGGAGGGGGACAGAGGATCCAAAGCATGCCCAATGTGGGGCTCAAACTCACAAACCATGAGATCATGACCTGAGCCAAAGTCAGACACTTAGCTGACTGAACTACCCAGACACCCTCTTTTATTTATTTATTTATTTTTGAGAGAGAGAGAGAGAGAGAGAGAACATGTGAGCAGGAGGGGCAGAGAGAGAGGGAGAGACAGAATCCCAAGCACAGAGCCCAAAGTGGGGCTTGATCTCATGAACTGTGAGCCAAAATCAAGAGTCAGATTCTTAACCAACTGAGGCACCCAGGCGCCCCCAAATTTCTCGTCTCTTCTGATAACTCAGATCTGGAGACATTGTACAGGTTCTTCTCAGTTTGCCCCACCCACCACCGTTCTCCAAGGTCACCCCAGCACTACGGTGGCCAGAGAGCTGTTACGTAGTATTGGGCTTGCATTGCTGGGCTTCTCCCGCATAGAGGAACATTAGTATATAGTTACGGCTTTAACACAGCAAAATGAGGCTGAACAGACCTGGTGTTCGGAGAAAGAGAGAGCACATACTCTTTTTGGTGGAAGTAAAGATTACTAGCTTTAAGGTGCAAATGACCCCCTCCTTCACCCTCTTACACTGTGACTCCTATGCCCTGGACTCAGGCACCAAGGCCATCCCATAGAGGCAGTGAGGCTCCGTGGTTAGGAGCGTGGCTTTTCAGGTGACCTTGGAGAAGTTCCTTAAACTCTGTCTCTGTTTTATCATCTGCAACATGGGGTGATGATGATAATCATACCTATCTTGTAGGTGGTTGTGAGATTGTATAAGGCGACAGGTGTAAAGAGCTCAGAACACCCCTGAGCCCCGGCAAACACATAGAGGAAAGGGGTCGTTTTTGTCATTAGGATGAGTGACAACTCACTGACGTATCCACTTCTCAGTTAAATCGTTTCATAAACATTGATTGACTTTAGAAAGGTAGATGCTTTGAAAAATGCCAAACTATAAAAATTAGCTATAACTCGATGGTTCTCAATCATGATGGGCATGAAATGATCCGGAAAACAGTGGCAAAATACTGATTCCAGGGCCCACCCAGGATCAAACACCAGAACCTCTGGAGGCAGAGTCTGTGGCCCCTATGATGGGCATGAACTATATCAAGTTGTGATCATGGTGGGGCGCTCTCCTCAGGCTTGGGCCAGCCGCGCATGACCTTGGCAGTGGGTAACTTCATAAATCTTGCACTCTGGTGCCTCATTTGCTTGACTTAGCCCCTGTCCTACCTGAAGCCACTAGAGTAGACATTCCCCAGGTAAGGATGTTTTGGTTTATTTCCTCCCCGTTCTATCTCCAGTACCTAGAAGAGCAGTGAACACACAGTAAACCCTTGATAGATGATTATTGGATGAATGGATCCTAAAGTCAGGCTTCAGCTGCCCTCGCTGGGGCTAGCTGGTTGTTCTCTCCACAAACCAGAGGTGTGTGGTCCCAGACGTCAGATGGTCAGTGTTGCCAGAAGGGACTTTGGAGAGCAACTGGGACAGTTTTCTCCAAACCCAAGGCATTCGAGTCTCACCATTATGATGTTTGCCTTCTCTGTTTCCCTCTTGAACTATTTATTATATCTATTATCCAACCATCCTTTCTTTATATCAACTCATGTTGACTTTACTGATATACTTTTGTCTGACAAAGAAATCATTAAAACATCAGCCCTATAAAGGGAAAACTATTATTGTTGCCATCTATAGGTCACTGTAAAAAGTACAAAGGAAAGAAATCACGCCACGCCTATGGAGGGGTTGGGAGCGTGAGCCCTCCTGTCTTATAATAATGAAAAGAGGTTCAGAAACAGAAGAGGGGTATTAAAGTCACAGTACCTTTGGACCGGGACTTTGTCTTATGGGGAATCAGAAAGCTCAGAAGATAATTCAGAAGTGATCCCTTTCTTCCTCTGTGCATCAATATGACTTCCTGCCAGATTGATGTTTGTCACTCCATCCCATCCCGATGGTACCCAACCATCATGGCGCCCATCCCACTGAGGACACCTGCAGCTGGTCGAACCCTCTCATGTTTGCAGGACTTAGGTCCAAAGGAGAAGAGTTTACCCAAGGTCACATTCACTTATTCATTCATATATTCGTTTGCTGTCTATCCATGGAATACCTTCTATATGCCTGGTGCTGTCAACCGAAAAAGCCAAGTCCCATCATCACGAAGCCACCGTTTTAGGGGCAGAGAAGGGACTATATCCCCGATCTGCTGATTCTTAGGCTAGTGCCCTTCCCGGCCTCTTCCCATCTGGCAGAGGATGTTTTCATAATTCCCGTCCACACCCTGCCAGCCTAGGTGACTTGGGCCCTCGGTGTTGCATTAGCGTTTTTCCATTTTAATCAAGCAACTCCATGTGCACCCCCTCCTGGGCTCCCTGTGGCCCCAGCATCTACTTCGAGAGTGCTGCTAATTTCAGCGTCTGGCTTCCAGACCCAGACGTTAAAACAACTACCTTTCATCTCAGGTTTGTAACACAGAAAACCTCCAATATTGGGAAGGATAGCCTCGAAGGTGGGTTCATATCTCTCAGCAAGATTGCTGTAACTTTACTCTCCCGCGCCCGATCAAGGCTTTCTCTCTGCCTCCTAGGTATTTTAATACAAATGTTCCTTTCATTTGACTGATTGAAGGTCTCCAACCTGCAATAAATGAAACATCTGATCCCCTTGAATCCAAATCACTTTTTCTTTGATTTTCTTTTACTTCTATTTCTTCATCCTTTGTTCTCCAGCTCGAGTCAAATTTCCCTTTAGAAATTGAAAGAATGTGTGTGGGTTTTTCCTGCCCCCTTTTTTTTTAAACCAGGCTCTAGTGCGAGTGCTGGCTCATGGACTAGAATATTAAGGTCAAATTCAATGGCTGACTGTCTCTAGCAATGTGCTTTACATGACACTGTCCTCCCCGCGCCCCCCACCCCAGTTTTAGGGAATGGCTGTACAAATTAGCCTCTGTGTACAAGTCTTTGAAGCTGGCTTCTTGAGTAACCCCCAGGCTTGGGAGAAAATAGGACTAAAGATTCTCCTCCTGCTGGAAGAGGTAAGATACCCATGCACAAAGGTCTACGTGTTGGCATTTGGCTATGGAGGTGAGCATTTAATTGCCTCTATAATGACTTATACCTTCTACATGGTATTGGGTCTCCAGTTTCGGGTAATGGGAGAGTGGAGACTGTCAGTCTCTAGAATGACTGGCTTGCTCATAGTAGTGATTTCAAAAGGTGAGCAGTGGCTTTTCGGGAGCTGGCAAAATCCTCTGTGTGTTTACTTCCCTGATTGTGCCCTGTGGTTTCCTGGTTTCCTGTGCCCATACTTAGGTGGGATGCGTTTCTGCACAGTGGTTGTGACTTTGCATCGGGGGCTTGAGCTGTGTGTGCTGTGGGTAGCAGTGTGCTACTTCTTACACGTTCATAAAACTTACCTTCTCCCTCAGTTGGTGGAATGGTTCATTCCTTAGGGGTGATAGGGCAGGCACCAGGGAGCAATCCCAAGGAATATTCTGTTGCACTCTTTACCCTTTGACCTGCTGCTGTCTGGGGCCAGTGAGCCTTCCTGAACTTGGGCAGTCTTCCAGGCTTCGAGAAGCTCTCTCTCTACAGATGATCTGTGTCTACTCCCTGTCTCTCATTTACCTACCCGCTGTTGGTAGTTAGCCTTCAAGATGGCCCACAGAGATTTTGGCTCCCGGTGTTCACACTCTTGCTTGGTCTTCTCCTGCTTTGCACCAGGGTTGGGCTGTATAGCCAAAACAAAATGGCAGACATGCTGGAGTATGTAGCCTGAGAATGGGTAAAAAAAAAGACTGGTTTCCATCTTGGGTGCTCTGAGTGTGTGTTTCTCTCTCTGTCTCTATCTTTCTTTTCCTCCCTTCACTGCCTACTTGCCTTGGATCTCTTCTCTGGAGAAAGCAAGCTGCTATGCTAGGAGAAGCTCTCTGGAGATAACCTCCTGGCAAAGAACTGAAGCCTCCCACCAACAGCCAGGGAGAAGCTGAAGTCTGCAAGCAACCATGTGATGAGTCTAGAGGTGGGTACCCCATCCCCAGCTGAACCTTCAGATGACAGCAGCCCCAGCTGCTTGTGAGAGCCTCATGAGAGACCCATAGCCACCAGCTTGGCTGCTTGCAGATTCTGACCCTCAGAAACTGTGATATAATGCATGCACTGTTTTAAGCTGCTAAGTTTGAGAATTATTGGTATGCAGTAACTGATATTCCAGTAAACTCCTTGCAAGAGTCTCTGGGGCATTCTAGGTCAGGTTACTCAACCTGTGTGACAGAGTTCCCATGTTGTCCCTACTCCGTATTTTCTGTTCTCCTTCCATAAGAGAGACCCCTGGCTTTTAAATGGCTACTTAGCTGTACAGAATAGTATATTGTCTAGCTTCCCTTGCAGCTACATGTGATCTGGTGACTACATTGTGCTTGGTGAACGACTATGGGTATGGTGCATGCAGCTTCCGGAGGGTGCCCCCACTGGAGACACTGTCTTACAACTTTCATTCTTTACATCTTTCTCCTTCTTGCAGTTGGAGCTGGAGCTCCAGAAGCCACTTCGGATGATGAAGAGAAACAAGAGAGAAGACACAAAGGTCCTCAACAGTGACAAGTGCCAAGTTGAACCCCAACCACCAGCCCTGGAGGTTTTCTATGTGAGAGAAAGAAACCTCTCCCCTCCCAGTGTTATTGTAAGCACTAAGTGGATTGTTCAGTGTACAGTGGTTAGAACATATAGGCAGTGCCAGGCACATAGAAAGTGCTGTGTACTTAGCCAAGGTTGTGCTTTGACCTAGCGGCCCAAATGTTTCCTGAGAAGCTTTTTTCTCTTCTAGAAGTTTAAATACTGAGGCATTATTTCTTTTAGAGCCCCACATTCTGCTCTCTTGTGCAGTCTCCTTTCTGTATAATTAGTCTCCAGAAACCTATCCCATCCACCCATTCCTTCCAGTTGCTCACTCTGCACTCATGGGTTCAGATCAGTTGGTCCCTTGGGACAGGGTCCAGGCTCACATTTCTGGACTTATCAAATACATACCTCCAAAGCATTGGGCTAAATCGACCAAGTGAGTGGTGGTACCATTGTTTGGCTAGGAAAGACCTGGGGGATAGCAAAGGAGAAAGTTTGGTGGGGAAATGTCAAGTCTGTAGATCTGGCCCTGTTGAGTTGGAGATGTCAATTGGCCATTCAAGCCAAACTGTTGAGTAGTCAGGTGGAAGTACAAGTCTAGGGAGGTGAGGGTTGAGGTCAAGGATGGGGAAATAAATCTGAGTACAGAGCATGCTGGTAATTATGTAAGTCAACAGCAGAAGACCTTCACCTTCCAACTTTGCTGGCAGAGTGGACAATGCTGACAAGTCCAAGCCCAGGCAAGGGCCACGTCTGTTACTCTAGCATGATTTTCAAAGAATATCAGCTGGACTCTGCTTTCACAAACACACAGGCTGTCTGTGAGGAGGTCACATGACCATTTTAAGATGGATATGAATGGACATTATCTGAAGGAGGAACTCAGATTTTAAAATCAAAGAGCGCAGGGCTGGATGTCTAGCTCCATCCCTTAATAATATATGATCCTTGGTTAAGTCAGTTAACTTCTCTGAGCCTTAGTTCCACCATACATACAATAATGACAATAGAGTTGTTGGGATATTAAGATTAAAAAAATCATGCCCCAAATGATTCAACTAAGAGAAGGGACTAATGCATTTTACTTAATCTTCCCACCTCCTGGAAGGAAAAACTTACTGCCCATATATATTTCTTTTTTTTAATTAATTTTTTAAAAAATAGTTTATTGTCAAATTGGTTTCCATACAACACCCAGTGCTCTTCCCCATAAGTGCCCTCCTCCATCACCACCACCTCTTTTCCCCCCTCCCCCTTCCCCTTCAACCTTCAGTTCATTTTCAGTATTCAATAGTCTCTCAAGTTTTGCATCCCTCTCTCTCCACAACTCTCTTTCCCTCTTCCCCTCCCCCTGGTCCTCCATTAGGTTTCTCCTGTTCTCCTGTTAGACCTATGGGTGCAAACATATGATATCTGTCCTTCTCTGCCTGGCTTATTTCACTTAGCATGACACCCTCAAGGTCCATCCACTTTCCTACAAATGGCCATATTTCATTCTTTCTCATTGCCATGTAGTACTCCATCGTGTATATATATCACATCTTCTTGATCCACTCATCAGGTGATGGACATTTAGGCTCTTTCCATGTTTTGGCTATTGTTGACAGTGCTGCTATGAACATAGGGGTACATGTGCTCCTATGCATCAGCACTTCTTCTATAGCTTCTAAGTAATGTTATCGGCCAATATGGTGAGTGAAGGCAGGAAGGTGTTGCAATGATACAAGAGTGTTGATCTCCGGTTGGCACCTTGGAATGTTCCAGAACCTCCACAGCTATAGAATAAGCCCAAGATGCAGCACCTGAGTGGCTCAGTAATTTAAGCATTCAACTTCAGCTCATGTCATGATCTCATGGTTCACAAGTTTGAGCCCCAAGTTGGACTCTGCACTGACAGCTAAGAGCCTAGAGCCTACTTCAGATTCTGTGTCTTTTTCTCTCTGTGCCCCTCCCCTGCTTGTGCTTTGTCTTGCAAAAATAAATAAATAAATAAACTTAATAAAAAAGAATAAGCCCCAGATGATTTGGGAGCCACACATTAGCCTCCCACCTCACTGCAATAAAAATTTGGGGAGAACAAGAGATAGATCAGTCGACCAGTGCTTCCCCCTAGCACCTAAATACCACCATGACTCGTGGCCCATGTCACACACTGAACCGCAAATACCAGACTTGGGCATGAAGGTGTCCAGATATTTAGAGACAAGGTGTCCTGGCTGGTGGAAGTGACTATGGGAGCCGGTGGAGGGGGGAGGCTTCCGGGGCTAAGCTCTTCTCTCAGCTCAAGTGTGTGGAGGAGAGCCTGGTGTCCCCCCCTGGAAGGGCCCCAACCCAGGCCCCTTGTCCAGCTGATGCACCCTCAGCTGCTGCGCCCAGGGCTGTGTTGGGGGTGTTTTTAAGCCCTTTTACATGTCTTGTGGTCAGTTTTAAAGGGTCACCCTTGAAAGCTCACCAGGCAACAATCATCTCTCTCCTTCTCTTTGGCTTCCTTTTTTTTTTTTTCTTTCTTCTTCTTCTTCTTTTTTTTTTCCATCACTGGATTTGTTTCAAGCGTGATCGGAAACCTGCTGTTGTGAGTTTGTGTGGAGGAGGTGAAGGCTTCCCATGTCCTTCTTGTTTCCTGCAGAAAAGCAAACATCAAAAGGCCCCGAGCCTGCACCCCACGTGGCCCAGATCTTCCTGTATAATGTGCAGAGGAAACTGGGGTCTTTGTGCTTCCCTCGCTCAGATCACATCAATTCAGTTTTCCCTTTCACTTAATTTGTAGTTGGAGTCGTCCTCACAGGCACGCAGCGGTGGGTGAGGAGGGAGGTCAGGACAGGAGAGGAAGCGGGCTGGATGCTGGCTGGTAAAGACGCCCAAGGATTTGGAAGCGAGGAGGGGAGGGAAGGGCCAACGGAAGCGGGGGGCAAACGTCTCTGGTCCAGGGGACTGGCAAGGGGCTGTAGCATTAACCCGGCTGCTCCCGGCCTCCCCAGGGCTTGGTCGCTTTTCTGTGTTGAATCCGTCAAACCAGGAGCTGGTAACTGATGCGTGTGAGACGCCTCTCCAGCCATTAGTGTGGGATTGGACTTCCAGTTCTGTCTCTTAACATGGCCTTGTCCCTGCCACTTCCTCTCCAGGACCCCGTTCCCTCATCTCTGCAGCAGAGCTCCTGGGGTCCTCTGTAAAAGAATACTCACAACGAGGCTTAGCTGGGGCCTGGAGCATAAGAGGGACCCAATAAATGCTACTTCCATACGCATCCATAATCCACACCTGCCGTGGATGCTTGGGGAGTGCCTAAGGGATTTGCGATTCCGTATATTTATTCTAGTAAACGTCGGAGGCTCCGTGGGCTGTGTGTAGGGTCCTGTCGCGTATATCCCCCCAACTATTTAACAATGTCAAAATGCTTCTCAGCTCCCAGGCTGTACAAAAACACAGCAGTGGGATGGAGTTGGCCCGTGAGCCGTTGTTTGCCAAGGTTCCTGCTCAGGAAATCGACTGTTTGGGTTCAAATATCCTAGCTGTGTGACATTGAGTAAATCATTTAACCTCTCCGATTATTATTTTGTTTAGCTACCATGTGGAGCTTATAACTACCGTCTCCATAGTGGTACTGTAGGAATTGTACACACAGGCACAATATTTAGCACAATATCTGGGATTCGGTTTGTTATTATTACTGTGGTTATTAATCAGCAGCTGAGAATTCGGGGCCCACCTGGATAAGAGCTCAGGTGGGGATAGGACTTCATTTTTTCTTGCCATAGGATCAAGGGAAAAGGAGTCTTTGGACACAGGGTCCAGGGTATATCTGAACCAAAGATTCATTCCTTCATTCATTCGCTCACAAACATTTATTGAGAATGTATAGCATATGACGCACTGTGATGGGAATTGAGGACACAAATCCTTGCCCACAAGAAGTTCATACTCTAGTTGGGGGAGATAGTTGCCTCACATCTATATACATGTCAGAAAGTGATAAGGACTCTCAGGACAAAAAATAAAGCGGAGTAGAGAAGGTTAGGAAGTGCTTCAAAGGGATAGTGATTTTTTTGTGGGGCAATCAGAGAAGGCCTCCCTGGGAAGGTGTTATATGAGCAGAGACCTGAATGAAGAGAGGGAATAAGCCATGTGGATATTGGAGAGAGAATTTCAGGCACAAGGAGCAGTATGTGCAAAGGCCCTGAGGCCGGACTATGATGGCCTGTTGCTGGGACACCGAGGAAGGCAGAACAGCAGGAACACCAGTGAGGCCAAATCTAAGTGTTCCAGAAAGAGGTGGCAGAACAGATGTCAGTGAAGGAGGGAGGCTGGGTAGAGGGTTTAGGCCGTGTCAGGCCTTACAGGCTGCTGTGAGGTCTTTCACATATGTGGATGTTGGGAATGCAGGCAGATTCCTTGCTCATTCCCACTGCAGATATGTTTTTCATCCAACCCATATCCATGTAGCACCCACGCTATGTCATAGTCACATGCCATCGTTTGTGCTCTCAGGGAGCTAAAGTCAAGTGGGGGCAGACAGCCATTAGGTCAATAAAGACGCAAAAATAAGACCACTGCCCTGTAAGGTGATAGGGTAAGAGGCTTTGAGGGAAACTGAGTCTGACAACCAAGGAGGACTGCCTTGAGGAAGGAACAGTGGAGGGAGACTGGGCATCTGGTGGGTGACAGTGTGGTCCCTCCAGGAACTCAGAGAAGGCTCGTGTGGTGGCAGGTGGAGAACGACAGGGGGCACGAAGCTGGAGCAGTGGCCCCGGCTGGGTCTTCCACACCCTGTTAGCCATGTAGGGATCCTCCTTTCTCCCGAGAGCGAGGAAGCCTCTGACATGGGCAAAGCAGAGGACGACATGATCAAATATGCAACTGGACAAGACCCCTTTGGCTGCGCCCACAGAGGGGGCATCGAACAGAATGCGGGGTCACACGTTAGAAGGTGATTACAGTTATAAGGCTGAAAACTTAGTAGAGATGGGAAGGCCTGAGAGAGGTGGGTGGACCCTGGAAATGTTCTGCAGGTAGTACTGGGAGGACTTGGTAGAAGATTCGTCGTGAGGCCTAAAGAGAAGAAGCACCGAAACGCTTCTGAGGTTTGGGATTTGTGTCTCCAGATGGAGGGCGGGCAGGGTGCCGGCTGGAGGGCAGAGCCTTGACCCTTCCCATGGCTGTGATCTGCCGGAACAGGCTCCTTGAAGGTAAGGACCAAGGTTAGCTCCCTCCCCAGCAGCTGCCTCCTGACCCGGTTATGACAGATGCTCAGTTAGGGTGGCCCTGAGATCCTTTCAAGCCAGGCCTCCAGGAGTTGGGAAAGAGCCTGAAAACACACCGAAACAGCCAAAGTGCAGTGACATCGAGATGTCGTTTGGAAGTGAAGGAAATCAGACTTGACAGTCAACTGGAAAAGCAGCTCCTGATTTTACCTGTCCATTTCTCAAGGTGCCTTTGGACAGCCTCGGTTCCCTCCCTCTCTGGCCCCTTTCCCTCAGCTTCTCTCCTCCTCCCTCTTCTCCATCCCCTCTAGAGTCTATTTCCACAGGCCACTCCAGAGGGGACCTGCCAAGCTCCTTCCTACCTCGAGGCCTCTGCACACACTGCTACTTTATTGGGAGTGCCTGTCCCGTCCACCCAACACACCCCCATGAGCCCTTCTCATGCTTACGTGACACCTGTCACCAGCTCAGGTCGCCTACTCCTGACCTCTATTCTCCAAGTTCTTCATTTCTGGAGTGTCCTGTATTTTCCCTGGTGGCCCTGCTCACAGCTACCATTACTTCTTGTCCTTGTCCTTTTATATCCCTCTGGGTAGTTTGTGATCCTTGGTGCCCAGGGCTGTGCTGGCCAGTTGCTGAATGAATGCATGAATGAATGAATGAATGCATGAATGAATGCATGAATGAATGAATGTATGAATGAATGAATGAATGAATGAATGAATGAATAGGTGGGCAAGGCTTATGCACCCTTAGGTTTGGATGAGCCAACAACAAACTCATATTACCCAAGTGTTTTAGAAAGAGAAGGTTGTGTTTTCCATCTCCGAGGCATATCTGTATTTTATGAGACCAAATAAACCTTAGGCAAAAGGAATGCACCTCTTGTGATGGAGAAAATATTTAAAAAATATTAAATGCCTGTGGTTTTTCAGCCAAGTCCTCTATAAATAAAGTTGTCCATGGCCATTCGACCACGCTTGCTCCAGTGAAGGGTGAATGCCACCTTGGGAAGGCATATGATCTAAGGTAGGAGGAGCCCCTGCAGACCAGGGGAGGAAGGCCCTTCAGGTGAGCCTGGAGAGGAGGATGAAGGGCATGGGCAGGTAGGGAAGCAAGCAAAGTGCCTCTGGAGCTCTGACCGCCATCCTCAATGGGAAGTGCTGGGGCCACGTTCTCCAAGTGAGCAGCACCTCTAAGGTCCAGACAGGATAGCTCACTGGGAGGCCCTTGTCCTGCGGGCAGGAGCCCACCCCAGTGACCGCTGGTGCCAGAAAGTTCTCTGAGGGCACAGTGAGGATATGAGGCCCCCTCCCTCCAGTGTTATCAACATGAGGATCAGAAGAGACGATTTTAACTGAGAGGAGATGCTTCGGACTGAGGAAACAGAGTCGCCTTTAATTAGGAAGTTTACACTATCCATTCCCAAGCCAGGAATGGCAAGAGGTTTGGGGGAGGCAATAAGGCCCATTATCTAAAAGAAAACAGTAGCGTTTTCTTTGTACGTTTAAGGGATAGTCGAATTGAAAGTGTGGCGCCCTCCCTCCACACCCCTGTACGGTAGCACCTTACGACCAGATCGCTTGGTACTACTCGGTCCGATGTCTGCCCACTGGCACCATCCCGGCTACCCTACCATCCTGAGAATGCCTTCTCCTCCAGGCTGTCCTTCTCTGCTTCCTCTTCCATCCATCCCTTTCATAATGAAGAAGTCCAGCCAGCACTGAATGACTATCAGAGTCCAGTAGCAAACAGGAAGTGGGGGTCCTGGGGCTGAGGTTCAGCAGTCCAGCCTCCCAGACTCTATTACCAGAGGCAGCGGTGCACAGTCAGCAGCAGCGACCACAGGGGTGTGCTAGCATCCCTCCCTGAGTCCATATACCCAAGATTGGTTTTCTGCCTCATCCGACCACACACAGACTCTGGGTCCTCAGCTCCATTCAGCCAGCGTCCCACAGATTCTGTATCCTTGGGCCCCTTAACCGAGCACACTTAACCCTTGCTCCCTCAAGTGGCCACTCTGGTCCACGAGTCCCAGGCTAACTGAACACTTGTCCATTCCTGGCTCATCTTCAAGTCCACTCCGATTACCCTCTGCTCCTCCTAGGAGTTAAGTATTCCTGTCATGACTTGACCCCTTTGAAAGTGTCTGATGGTTGTATCATAAAACAATGGCAAGGCAATTTAATTGAACATTCTTTTTCTGAGGGCATCCTGACATCTGATGCAAAATAATCATGCTTGGCACTCACGAAGAACTTTTCATCTTCAAAGCACTTTGCTACCGTTAAAGGCCGCGTTTGCTGAAGATAGATTCGCTCACCTTTGTGTCACACCGGATCGCATCAGATTGAATTTGGAGGGGACAAGGGGCAGGGGACTTGCTTGGAGCACTGAGTGGTGCTTAAAAACAGCCTGAAAATAAGCACCAGAGAGCTCAGGGTAATTGCCATTTCTTTTCCCATTCCTCACGATTGGGTCCCAGTCCTGCCTTCTTATTTCTTTTTTGGGGAAGCATAGAATAGGTTATGCTCTGGTAACAAGCAATCCCCTGACCTCAGAGGCTTAAGCTGTCAGAAGCTGATTTCTGAGTCATGCTACATACCCAGTGGGCCACCTGTGGCTCTGCTCCATGTCTCCTCTTGCCAAGGGACCTGGAATACATAAGTGGCCACCATTTGTAATGATGATGGATGTCATTTATTTATTTAAAATTAAAAAAAATTATTGATTCTTGAGAGAGACAGACAGACAGAGCATGGGAGGGATGGAGAGAGAGGGAGACACAGAACCCAAGGCAGGTTCTAGGCTCTTAGCTGTCAGCCCAGAGCCCGATATGGGGCTCGAACCCACGAACTAGGGGATCATGACCTGAGCTGAAGTCAGATGTTTAACCGACTGAGCCACCAGGCACCTCTATGGATGTCATTTAAAAGGGAAGAGAGAGTGTGGGCAATCACACACTGACTGTTAAAGCTTCTGCATGGAATTGTCACGTCACTTCTGCTTACAAGACATTGACAAACGAGTCACAATGCCACAACTGTCATAAGCCTGAGACCTATTACAGCCTCCTAAATATCTCTCTTGAACCTGATCACTTTTCTTCCCCTTTATTTCTGCTGTTCCCACCACGGCCAGCTTCTCTCCTTGTCTAGAAGGCAGCAGCCCCCATCTGGTTTCTCTAATTTCACCTGTGCTTCTTTCCCCTGATCTGCTCTCCATACTCCAGAGTGAGCTTTTCAGTACACAAATCTTATCCAATCACCCTTACCCCAGGTCAAACCATTGCATCAACATTCCATTGCTCTTCATCACCGCTGAACCCTGACCCACCCCACCACCTTCATCTTGGGCCATGATCCTCAAAACTCTCCTTCCTTCTGAGTCCTTGACCTACAGGTTCTTTGCCCTTGACATTCCCTCCAGTTGGAGAGCTCCTGACCCCAACTCCTTTCCCCGAGGTAGCTCCTGGCCGGGAATGTCTTCTCCAGAGAAGTCTCTCTGATAACCCTTGGCGAGGCCACCATGAACCTGTCTTGTATATTCCTCCCTGCAGTCACCACTGCGTTTGTGTGGATGCCTCGTGAATTCTAAGTTCCGCAAGGGCATGGACCTTGTTTTGTTTCTGTTCAGCTCTACATTCCCACAGCCCAGTTGTAATAGTATAGTGCTTGGCCCTCCACAAATATTGATTGAACGAATAAATGAAGGAATGAGTGAATGAATTTCAATCTCTGCCATTTCTATCTGCCCAAATATCCGCCTTATTTCAGTGTTCAGGTCAAAGGCAAAGCCCTTCGAGTGTACCTTCCTTGTGATATTTATCACGTTTCCTTATTCTACAATCATTGTGAATTTGTCTTTCCTTCCCCCATGGTGCCTGGTACCCTCAGAGCCTTGCCTATTATTGACACTGAGCATGTGGTTGTTCAACTGACCTGAAGTAGCTAAGCTCGCCCTTTCCGGTGTTGATGCAGAATGAGGTCTATGTGGCATCTCTGTCATACTTCATGTGGCTCCACCCACCTCCCTGACCTCATGCTCCTCTCCTCCTCTTCATCCCACTCACCCTTCTCCAGCCACAGCAACCTTCCGGCTCTTCCTCAAGCAGACTGCAGGCCCTTTGCACTGGCTGTTTGCTCTTTTCAGAATATTCTATCCCCAGGTTTTTGTATGAGTGTCTCCCTCATTTAATTCAGGTAACTGCTTAAACAACCTCTCTAGAAAGTTCTTCCCAATAAAAAATGGCATACCCTAATTTCTCTCTACCTAAAAATTATTCCTTGCCTTTTAAATTGTTTATTATAGCTTTCCATGCATACCATGTAGTTATTTGTTTATTTTCTGATCCTCCACTGGAATGTATGTTCCATGAGGGTAGGAGTCCTCTGTCTTGTTTATCATGATGTCTTCAGTCTCCTCAGCTTCTAGAATGGTGCCTGGCACTCAGGGGACCCAGGAACATCTGTGAATGAATGATTCTTATGATATCAACTCACTGGCTAGATTTGTCACCAGGGGAGACAATGCAGAGATTTAACTTGATTGTTTGACATTTTAGCTGTATGGTAACAGCTATTTTCTAGGTGTTCTCGTAAGAGTAGGAGGAATTGTTTTTCGAATTTCAGTCTATTTTTCTTTCCATTTCTGCCTGACTCTCTGACTCTGTCTCTCACTTTCTTAACCAATCAAAGCCACATACATCTACTCTGAACAATTTTATTAGATCATTAGTTGAGGTGATGGAAAGTTGACGCTCTTTGATTTTTGTCCTTCATGTGTTGTAGATTTCAAATAAATTAAGTTAGTCCCCAAGAAAACAAAGTATGAATTTTGCAATTTTCTGAGAATTATTGGAACCAGGTCTTCAACACGAGATACGAGTCTATAAATATTCTCAATGTTTAAAGCAGTAATTACATTTCGGTGCTGATTCGCACATAAATGTTTTCATATTTCCACCACATGCATGTTGGAGTGTACATATTTTTCTTTTTTCTTTCTTTTCTTTCTTTCTTTCTTTTTTAAAAAGCACATAAAATACAAATCTTTCTACTTCAAAGTGGCAGCCGAGGAGTTAGAGTTCTAAATATTCTCTGATTTGAAATGGTGTTGCACTAGCATGAAACCAACATTTCATCAAAGTGGCTTGCTTCAATCAGGGTTGTACCGGTGAGATATAAATTATAAATCATATCTTCTGTTTTACATGAGAAATGGGAGCTCTGAGGTGGATCGTGCTCGAACAGATGGACTCGAGGTGGTTTCATGTCTTCTGCTGCTTATGTTTTGCTTCTAATGTCATTTTCAAAGATTCCATCATTAGCTTCAGAGGCACTCAGGCACGGTTCTTTCAACAACTAAATATGGGTTTTGACAAGGGCTCCAGCAGCCAAACAAGGCAGGGTGGCCTGGGGTAGCACACACAGGCCAGAGGGGTGGGTACGGGTGAGGAGACAGAGCAGGGGACGGAGAAGGGACCTGCCCCCACTGAATTCCCAGTGCCGTTCTCTCAGAGAGGGAGTGTCAGGGAAGGAATATCGGACTGACTCCTGGGTCCACTCTTGTTAGCTGTGGGCTTCAGCTTCTTAGCTATTCAGTACCTAGAATTCAAGAAATTTGGACCAGATTGGGCTGATGTGCCGTGGTTCCGCTGTACAATTTGTTAGTTGTTGAAATCCTGTTCAGTGAGAAGTTTCTGAGAGCGATGGTGGCAACAACGGGCAGTGTGGCTTAGCCCCACAGAAGCGTCTTCTCTCTCTGTGCTGGAGGCTAGAAGTCCAAAGCCAAGGTGCTCGCCCTGAAGGATTTAGGAGGGAGTCCTTACTTGCTTCTTCTAACTTCTAGTGGTCCCAGATGTTCCCTGGCTCGTGGCTTCATCGCGTCAACCTCTGCCTCTGTCTACATTGACTTCTTTTCTGTGTGTGTCTCTCTGTGTCTTCTCCTGTTCTTATAAGGACGCCAGTTGTGGGATTTAGGGTGCATCCTTCATCTTGAGATCTTTAACTAATGACATCTTCAAAGTCCCTGTTTCCAATAAGACAACCTTTCTGAGGTTGTGAGTGGACACAAACCGGGGGCAGGGCAGACACTGCCCAGCACACAACACCCCTGAAATACCTCTGCTGCCCTGGCTTTCTTGTCTCCTCCCTTGGACTCCATGAAGTTCCCCCCAATCCAGCAACTGAAGTGTTCATTCATGGCACAGTAGGGGGGACCTAGGGACCCTGCCTCTGGTCTCTGGGCAGGACTGGAGGGCCCCAAGGGCTCTGGATGGTCCAGAATGCCGACCCAATCAAGCAGCGTAGGCAGCATGAGGAGACAGCAGGGATGAGCCTAATGAGGACTGAAGAGAGGTCAGACACAGAGGGAAGAAGATAGATGGGGGGGGGTGCATATCCCGGGAAGACTGGGCCATAGCGATGTGGGGTCTATGTGCACATACATGAGCGTGTGTGCACATGTAGCCAGTGGGGGCGTGTGCTGACAGCAGCCTCTGCTCCACCAAACGGGATGCCTCTGCTGTGGGTCTGGGCAAAGAGCGCTTTCCTGCACCTCAGCATTTACCTATGCTCTTCCTCTGCCTGGAATGTTCTTCGACTTTCTCTTAGGCTGTATTCTTTATCCTTCCAGGCTTTCTGGAATTTTGCTCATGCCTATTGGGCTAAGACTATATTCCCCATCCTTCCTCTTGTTCTGAACTGCAAGAGAGGGAGAGTGGGAGAGACAGAGAGAGTCAGAGAGCCAGACACCTGCAGGTTACGTCTCCCCAGTCCTGAAACAGCTGGCCTCCAGCTGGATTCAAGCAGTGGGAAGGACTGTAGAGGCTGGAGGGGGTGGGGGCGAAGGAGAAGACAGCATAGCTCCCCCTTTGCTCCCCAACTGCTGGTGCCACTTCACAATCCCGTATTTGGCTTCTTATTTTCGCTATCATTTCATAACCAATTCCCTCCAATAAAGTCCTTGTTTTAAGTACTCAGACTATTTGACTGAAATATCTTTCCTGTAGCACCAAAACGCACTGCATAGCTGTTTATTTATTTACCTCTCTGCCTCCCCAAAGAGATGGTGAGCGGGTAGAGGGTAGAACCTGTGCATTACTGTTTCTCGTACCTTCCCCCATCAGAGCCTTCCTCTCCCACCCAACCGTGCCCTGGTTTTTTTGCATAGGAAGTTCACAGGAAATGTCTGTTGATTGAATGAATAAATGATAGGAAAAAATGAGCTTTCCAGAAGCTTGTCATTGGCAAGCAGACATTGTCTTCTTTTTCCTTGACACAACTTACAAGAGTCTGTTCTTTGCCTCCAGAGCACTTATCATAATGTATAATCGTGTAGCTATTTGCACATCTATTTGATTGTCTGTCTCTTCATCTTCCAGGAACAAAGCTTGGAGTAATTTGTTTAGCAAGCTGCATTGTCCCAGCACGGTGCCTAGCAGAGAGTAAGAGCCCGTGGACTCTTTGTTAAATGAATAATGGGCGGCCCAGGCTGGCCTTCCAAATTTCTAATTGCTTTGAACTTGAAAGAGAAAACTTGGCTCTATTTTCTTTGGAATAGAGGGGAAAATGTGCTAGAAAATAAAATTGAAAGACAAAGAAAATGTTGGCCTTACCAAATAATACTTCCTTTTGCTCTCGCAGACTATTAAAGGCCCTGTCCTCTTTGACTTTAGAGATATTTGTTAAACAGAGAAGGATAAAGATTACATTTCTTGGGGCACCTGGGTGGCTCAGTAAGTTAAGCAACTGACTCTTGATTTCAGGTCACGATCTCGAGGTTCATGAGTTCGAGCCCCGCGTTAAGCTCTGCACGGACAGTGCAGAGCCTGCTTAGGGTTCTCTCTCTCTCTCTCTCTCTCTCTCTCTCTCTCTCTCTTTCTCTCCCTCTCTCTCTGCCCCTTCCTGACTCATCTTTCTCTCTCTCAAAATAAAGAAACTTAAAAAAATACTGTTTCCTCCTGAAGCTTCAGGGACACAGACGAGGTCTCTTTCTCCCTCCTTCCACAGCTCCCTGGGTGACCTTCTGCCAAAGCCAGCACTGACCAGACTCCAGTGTCTTGTGGATGTACACACCTGGGTCTCTCACTGGCCATAACCTCCCAGAGACCAGCGGCTGTGTTGGGGTGGTCGTTAGTCTGACCACAAGCATTCCAATTCTTTCCTCCTTCCAGCACCTAGTAGGATCACATTTCCTGGCTCTCTGTGAAATCAGGCATGGCAGTCACATACTAGTAGAAGTGATGTATGTCACCTCAAGGAGAAAGCTTAAAGAGCAAGCAGCATGATTTACTAGGTCCCCTTCCCACTGCAGTGGAAATGCCAAAGCACCTGCCCAACCTGGGTCTCAGTGACTCAGAGGAGCAGCAGCCCCTGCTGACTGGTGACGGACATGCAGCATGAATGAGAGGTCAAGTCATTACTGTAAGTTTCTGAGACCGTGAGCTTGCTTGTTTTTGCAGCAAGATGGAGCCTCTCCAGACTGGTAGTCAAGTCTCATTCGCTTTTTCAGCTGCTGGATCCAGGACCATACCTGACTTGTATCTCGTGGGCTCTTAATAATTATTTGCTAATTAATAAATGAATGAAGATATTTAGCCAGACTCAGCACCGGACCTGGGGTGAAGACTTTGGGGGCAGAGTTTCTAGAAGAGACAGAGCCTCCCATTTCTAGGCAAAGAAACCAATTCCAGTGCAGACTAGTAACTTCCTCAAGGTCATGTGGAGAATCAGTGTTAAAATCAAGATTGGCATCCAATTCTCTTGGTCTGAAAAATTCCAGGATGTGTCTTTGTCCAAATCACATGGACTTAAAAAAAAAAAAGGAGGGTTTGAAGGAGGGCGCTTGGGTAGCTCAGTCAGTAGAGCGTCCGACTTGAGCTCAGGTCATGATCTCACGGTTCATGGGTTCGAGCCCCACGTCAGGCTCTGTGCTGACAGCTTGGAGCCTGCTTTGGATTCTGTGTCTCCCTCTCTCTCTCACTGCCCCTCCCCCGCTCATGCTCCGTCTCTCAAAAAATAAATAAAGGTTAAAATTAATTAAATAATTAATTAAAATTTAAAAACCGGCTTCAAACTGACTCGCAGAAAGCTCTTCATGTTGATTTTTTTCTTTTGGCTTCAAATCAAAACCAATTAAATATGAGAGTCAGCAACACCAGGCGGAAAGGCGCCTTCTCAAAACACCTCAAGACCCTCCTTGGTCTGACGTGCGTACAGAGCGCAGAGCTGAGCTCCAGGGCCCCATGCCGAGTGGACATCTTGCAGCCCTGCATGCCAGTTGCCCACACTCAGTTCTGCGGCTGTTGGTGCAAGCATCTCCCAACGCCAGTCATCGGGGAAGCAGGTGGGTGATTTTGCAGTGGGGGAGGAGGAAAGCAGCCCAACCAGGTATCTGTTACTCAGAGAGAGATGAAAGAGGAATCAGCAGGCCCTTTTCAAAGCTGAGAAACAGCCTGGACAGGCCGCTTCCTGTGGCCGGCCAGCCAGCTGGGTGACAGGAATCCCTTCCATTGCGGTTGACCAGCCCAGGAAAGCGTCTCTGGGCTGCCTGTGTTAATAGGTTGTTAATGATTGATGCGGGGGCCTTTTAAGTCACCAAATGAAAGGCAGAAACAGGGCCTGGCTTGGGAGCTGAGGACGGCACCGGCACTTGCTCCGCGCAGAGGCGGAATTTTAAAACATTTATGTTGGCTGAGCTCGAGCTGGGCCGCACAACAGCTCGTTGAAGGAATGAAGCGATCTTGTCTTGCGCTCGCCTTCCTTTGTTCTTTCACTCAGACATTAAAAATACAGCAGGCTAAAAGGAGAAAATAAATTTCAAAGATCCTGCTGGATGTCAGGCTCAAAGAGGAGGCGAGATGTGGAGGGAGTTTGCTAAACAGATAAAGCAAGTAGGTAGGAGATGAGGGGTAGCTTCTTTGGACACAGAGGTTTCACTTAACTCTATCTTTGGCTCCTCGCAGCTCCTTGGGGGATTTCTGGCACATGAGCTTGGCGCTCCCGCTGCCCCAACCCAGCGGGTTTTACAGAGCTTCTAGAGTGGTCTCATGAAATAGCCGTTCTCTGTGCTCTCGGCTCAGCCAAGCTGAGAGTTTCCAAAAGTCGTGTGGCTCATGTACTTAAAAATAATAACCTTGCCTATGGATGCATAATACACATACAGCGTTTTCCGTAAATCATCAATGTGCCTCTTCTGCGGGCTGTATGTGTGTTCCCCAATGGAATTCACCCAAGTCACCCCCACTTGTGACAGGGAACAGAACACTGGCTTGGACACGTTGTATCCAAAGGATCAAATGATTCCTTTGAAACCCTTCCCGTGACAGATCGGATTTTCCCTTTGATAATAGCTAATGAGTAGGGTGCCCATATAACTTAGGCCAACTGGTAAGTACCCCTTCGGGAATGAAAACGTACGACGGGCGTAAGGTGGAATTGTCCCAGGAAGCCGGGCTGGACATCCACCCTGCTGATAACGACAGGAGACATGTATGAAGCTGTGTGTTCTTGGTTCCCCGTTCGCCGCTGCCTCACCCCATTCACTCTCGGCCCTGCTCTCCCTGCCCTGTGCTCGGGAATGTGGATTTCTGTGCATGCATCTCTGCGTTGCATTGCCCTCTGGCTTCTGCCGGTTGGAAGCTTTGCAGGAGAGCGGAGGGCACGAGGAGGTGCAAGTCACAGTGTTTCTTTCCTGCCACCTTCCTACCCGCTACAGCATCTGGTCATCAGCGCCCGCCAGCCCTCTCTGGCATCTGGTGGCCCAGTCACTCTGGTGGCCCAACGCTGGGGGGATGGAATCAGATTTTCTCAATTGCTAGTCTCCAGGGGCCTCCACATCCTTCCCTGGTTCTTGCAGCCCTGCCCACACCTCTGTGAGTAGCTCCTGCATGGCCGGCTTCTCAGTAGAACCTTCTGGTTGAATTCTTTCCTGCCATGACCTGACTGCTACTACTGTTCCACGAGCCGGCATTTTGTGTGCCTCATCTTAAGGAGTCCCGACCGTGGCCCAGGAGGAGCTGACTGCTGTTATCACCATTTCCTATATGGGGTGAGCTAAAGACAGAGAAGTTAAGTCATTAACCGAGACACACAGGTAGAGATCGGCTGTCATATGAGTGATGGGAACCTGGAGACCCATGTGCTCCTGCAGGAGGGAGACCAAAGACTCAGACTCATGGCTCAGGGGTCCCTGACCACACCCCAGAAAAGCCAGGCGGCTCCAGCAGTTCCACGTAAGCCCTGCAGGTCAGAGAAGAGACTCAGATGCATGTAAGCCTCAGGATGGCTTTCTGCAGATGGATGAGACACCTACCGACTACATTTTTCTCTTTTTGAGCCGTTGCTTTAATACCGAGGGCCAGTAAGTCGCCCAGCGCTGTAGCATCGGGATCACTTGCTAAAAATGCCAAACCAGGGCCTCAACCCGCACCTACCAAATCAGATTACGTGCAATGAAGTAACAGCAATCTATTTGAAAAGGCCCCCAAGGGGACGCTGATGCCCAGCCCTTGGGCTCCGGCAGCTTTCTGCCCAAAGCCTGGTACTGTCTGGCTGTTCAGAGTACCCCGGGACCTCCCAAATTCTTTCTTCGTCTGCTGGGATTGAGAACAGGTGAGAAGATGACATGAGAAGCCCAGGTCCCCTGCCTGCCTGCCTCCCCCGTGGGCCCCTCTCTATTTGTGCAGCTGTTAAAATCTGCGAAGCAGTTGTTCATGAATATTTCAGGGCCTCTGACAAATCCTGAGCCCGATTAACAAGGCACAGAGACAGGAACCCAGAACCGCCTGACTGTACAGCCTGTTGCTAATAGAGGTAGTGATTTATCCATTGGATCCTAGGGGGACCCCCTGAATCTGGAAGAAGGCCTTAGTAAACACGGAGCCCATGTCTGATGGGGGCAGTGGCTACGACTGACCTTCTCCATGCTGAGAAGTTTCTATAGGAAGACTGATGGGGACATTCCTAATGCTATAGTTTAAGTGGGGTGCTGTTACTCGGTGGTAAGTAACAGAAACTAACTACAACAAGGGACAAATAAAAGAAGTTTATCAGAGGGTAAAACAGTCAAGGTTCAATCCAAGAAACAGAACGAGTAGAAGATGGACAGTAAGAGTTTTATTGTAAGGAATTGGCTTCCATGATAGTGGGCTGGCTGGGAGGTCCTACATCCGTAGGGTAGGCTGTTGAGAAGACGGGCTGGGACACCAAGGCATGGATCGTATCTGTTCTCCATGGGCAGTATTGCTCCTCTTCAGGAAAGTCTCCTTCATAAGACCCCTCACCTGATTGGATCAGACCCACCCAGATGCTCTAGAATCAACTCTTCCTTAAAGTCAACTGATTAGCAACTTTAATCACACCTATAGACTACTTTACTGTAACCTCTAGTTTTGATTAAATAACTGGGGACTGTAGCTTGGCCGCACTGACACATACAGCTGATCGTCACAGAAGGGCATGGCGTAGCACTAAGATCAAGGAAAAGCCACACTGAAAGGACCAAGTAGTCCTACTGGATGTCCAAGTAGTGGGAGCACCTGGAATGCTTCCTCTGGGAGCCATATTAGGGAGTATAGTTCCAACCTGTTTTGACCTCCTGTCATTGCTGCTCAAAGTGACAATTACTGAATTTACACGATGCCTTCAATTCAATTCTAAATGCACAGGGCTTTTCCTTGCTATCCCTTAGGCCATTGTATATACATGCCTCTCTCTCACAGTGAGGACACTGGGTCCCAAGGATATTGACACATGTCTCCATATGCACACACTAGTTTCAGAACCACTGCTCCGGACCCTTACAGACAGAAAACACTCAAAACAAAGTTAAAGATCTCTTCCCTCTTTTTCAGTTCCTAGACTGTATCCTACTAAATGTGGATTCAAAGGTTGCCAGAGTGACTTTCTGCGCAGGTACGTGGTTATAGAATGGCTGTGATGTACTATACAGTTCAGAGCACCCATTTCTGGTGGAGTTCAAAGTTGACCTTGAGACAAGTTTCAAGTGTCAGAGCCTTTTCATGGACAGGCTATATAAAGAGAAGTTCCCTCCTGCCCCCACCTTCATTCCCCCTTTCCCAGCCCACTCCCGTAGGAAATCATTCTCATTCATCTCTGGTGTATCTTTCCCGAGTTTCTTTTTGGAAAAATAGGCAAATGCGATACACGTTCCTATTTCCTCATGGGTTTTACACCAAAGCACATCATACATATTGAAACATTTTTGAAAACTGTGGTTAAAAAATACATTACAGAAAGTTACCATGTAAACCTTTTAAGTGGACAGGTCACTCCTATCAGGCATGTTTACTGGGGTTCCACGGAGCCCCGACACCTTCCCTCCTGCCGAACTACAACTCTATGCCCATTCAACACCAACTCCACCGTCCACTCCCTCCACCCCGGGAACCATCATACTTCCTGTTTCTATGAATTCTACTACTTTAGGTGGTGGAATCACACAGCATTTCGTTTTTGTGATTGCATGATACTCTGTTGTACGGGTCTACAATAATTTTTCTCAGCCAGTCTTCTGTGGAGGGGCATTTAGGTTTTCAACGTTTTACTGTAACAAAAAAATGTCACAGTGAATAAAAACGCCTTCCATATGTTATTTATATGTGTATAAGTGTATTTTCTGGGCAAATTCCCGTGAGGGGGTGGGCTGCGGCAGAAGGCGGACACACACGTGGTGTCGTTAGATGCTGCCAAATCGCCTCCAAAGGAGGTTTGCCTCCCGGCCCTCCCTCCAGCAATCCGGGAGAGTGTCCATTTCCCTGCAACATCTCCAACAAAGTGTGTTGATATGTTTTTGGGGTTTGGCCAATGTGTTGGGTGAGAGACAGTATTAAAGTCAGGTTCTAATTAGCATTCCTATTATGATAAGTTTCAGTGAGCATCTTTTCACGTGTTCAAAGACCATTTGTACACCTTTTGTTGTAAATAACAAAATAGATTTACCCCTTTTTGGATTTCCTCTTCTCCCTCCACTTTTAGAGCAGAAACTGTGCTCTGGACAACCGTACTTGCTATAAACAGATAACAACGTAAAGAAAGGAAATACGTATTGCTGTTATTTATTTTTTTCTGTCTCACATCCAAGTTTCCCCTCCATAAAGCATTTCAACCTCCCTGTTAGGGAGATGTCCCATTGCGTGGGGGCAGAATGGGCTGAGTCTAGCTTCCCACACCCTCACCATGATGGCGGCCGGGCTTGGCTCTCTGGACTTTGGCACAGAGTCCAGGAGGTCATTTGTCAAGAGTAGCAATGTGGTAAGCTAGCCCATCAACCCTGTTATAATTTTGCAGCCCAGCTCTTCTGAGATTACTGGATTCCTGTCGGTTCTCAGGCTCCCGGCCAGCCTTCCAGGTAACTGCGAGCTTCTGCTTCTGCTATCCAGAGCCAGTTTCAACAGAAGTTGCTTACTCTCAATAATCTAGAATCATTCTTTCATTTAACGATAATTATTGAACTCCTACAGATGTATTATTTTAGGCATGAGCAATACAGCTGTGAACAAAGCAGAAAACATCCTGCCTTCTTGGGACTTGCATTCTGATGGGGGAGACAGACAATGCAGAAGAGAGATGTGGAAGACAGACGGAACACAGGGAGGTGGTAAGTGCATGGGAGAAAAATGAAGCAGGGAAAAGGGACAGGAAGTGGGGGTGGCTTGGCAGCACTGTTAACTGAAGTCATTGGGGAGGTTGCATGAGAAATTGACAGTTGACTGAAGACTTGTGGGAGCTAAGACTACAAACCACACAAAATAACTGAGAAGAAAAGCTTTCAGGCATAGCAGACAGAAGATGCACTGGTGCTGAGGCAAGAGCGCAGAATATATTTGAGGACATCAGCGTGCCTAGAGATGGGTGAGCGTGGGGGAGACCAGTAGGTGAGGTCCCGGAAGTGAGGAGCAGTGGGCGGGGCCAGTTGTATAGGGCCATTTACATCACTATAAAGACTTGGGATTTTGCTCTGAAGAAGAAGTGAGCCATGGAGGGTACTGAGCAGAGGAGCGGCATGATCAGACCTCTTTACCAGGATTCCTCTGGCTCCTAAGTGTAGAATAGAATATAAGAAGCAAGACAGGGGGTGGGGGGGTAGGAAGTAGCAAGGTAGGTAGGCAGGATACCAGTGAGAAGACAGGAATTATGCACTTTAGAGCAGGGTAGTGATAGAAGGTAGATACTTCTCCCTGTACTAACATTATCTTATATGTTGTCCATTTGTGTTTACTTGGAGAATTGCTGAATTACAAAATGTAGATTTCCATTTCCCAGCACAGACTAGAAGTCCTACTGAGTCGGAAGGAGAAGAGATCCCCATGGGTGGTTGGCCTTCAGGCTCTCAACTGTCCTCACAGCAACAGGCAGAGTGTCACTATTATTATAATGGTACAGAGGAAGAAGAGAGTCTTTGGGCTCTAGTGGAGAAATCAGACCAAAAAAAAAAAAAAGAAAGAAAGAAAGAAGAAAAGGAAATAAATGAAAAACTAGTTAGTTGTCCCAAAAGCCACAAAAAGGATAGGAATTGGGAGAGAGAAAAAAAATCTGAGGTCCATACTGCAAAGAAAGAGAAGGAATCAGCCAAGAGAGGGATGGAGAGAAGAGGGGGTCTTAGCAGGTGGTGGGAACAGCGTGTACAAAGGCCCTGGGGCAGGGGTGTGTGGCTACGCCAGAGAAACCAAAGGAATGGGGCTTGGACTTTTCCTCTAAGGGACAACCTCTGTCCGTCTCCAATTTCACTTGCATATGCATGTGCTGCGTTAGCTCTAGTTCAGCGGTTTTGTTTTTTGGGGGTAGAATGTGGAGCCATTTCTTTAATTGCTCTATATTTAGCTTTGTTTAAAAATCTATAATTTAAAAACCACCAAGGGCTGGGCTGGCAATTCAGCTCCCATGGCCCATTTCCTCTCTGGCGGGGACTGCTGCACCAGCCCACCAAGGTGACAGCATGTGCCACTCACTCTGGGAGTGTTAGCAGAACATCGGCTCCCCCAGAGCCGGCCGGCACTAGCTGCCAAGCCCCAGAGCTCATCTCAGGGCCCCTTGTTTCAATTTCCTAAAACAGGGGCCAAACAGGGACAGCGGAACAGCTGGTGGAGGGAGGTGGCGAACAGCATCACGGGCCCCGGGTCACCTCAAGTCTAGGCTGTGCTCTAGAGCAACCACACCGCTTCCTCTCTCAGGGCCTCAATTTGCTCACCTGTCAAATGGATTGGATGGAATAAGAGGCTCTAGATCTAGGAAGCACTCTCATTGACTGTGAGTGGGAGTGTCATTTGGCATTCTTTTTCACAGGGTCATTTGACAATTCCACATTTAAAAATTTTTTTTAATGTTTATTTATTTTTAAGACGGGGGAGGGGCCGAGAGAGATAGAGTCACAGAATCCAAAGCAGGCTCCAGGTTCTGAGCTGTCAGCACAGAGCCCGACGTGGGTTCAAACTTGCGAACGGTGAGATCCTGACCTGAGCTGAGGTCGGACGCTTAACTGACTGAGCCACCCAGGCGCCCCTATTGTCTACACTTAGACGACAGTGAGAAAATTAGAGCCTCCTTCAGTGTAGCTGACGTCCCGAGCTCCCGAGAAAGATGTGAGAATTGAACGGGCAATAAATAATGTATTAAAAAGCAATTATTTATTTCCTTCCCTCTAATGGCTACTAGCTGCCTGGTTCCCCTTGAACCAATCTGTTTCCTGGACCACAGCCCTCAAAAAATAATAATAAGAAAGCCGGCCTTTCTGCCTAAGGAGGCGGATTACGGAGGCCGCTTGGCCAGGTTGGCAGAGGCTGTAAACCGCGTGGAGGGTGATGCGGGTCAGCGCCCAGCAGGGCGGTGACTGTCTATTCACACAGGACTCCCCTGAACAATCCGGGAAGAGAAGCCTCACCGACACCCATGAAAGATGACACGAATGGGGAAACAATCAGCCGTGTCTCCCCAATTAAGGGGCTGCTGCAAGTCTGAAGAGAGAGAGAGAGCTCTTTGTCTAAAACATGGGACGCAAACCAACACCTGAGCCCGGGAGACCCCTGCGCTGCCTGACCCTGCGACCCGCAGAAGCTTGAGGGGGAAGTGACACAACATGTCACATCGCTAATGCATTGGCGGCCCGGCGTCTGAGAGCCTCTCATGGCCTGTGCCTGTCTCTCCTCTCCTCCTGTCCCGCCAGCACCAGGAGGATCAGAGCAGGCGCTGCTGGGTCTGTTAAGAGCCAGGTTCTGGGCGCTTTCAGACCTTCCCTCCTTCCGGCCTCAAATCGGCCAAACTGATGAGGAAATGGAGACGTTTGTTTGGAAACAGAGACAGCTTCAGGATTTGAACCCAGAACTGCTATCAATCCTCGAATTCTCTCCACCTAGAAAAGCCCCTGGGCTTCTAACTGTTTAGGGAAAATACAAGAAGTTGAAGTCTTTGGCCTTTGCATTCAAGGTCTCAACCCACCTGTCCCTTCTTACATCGGCCAGCATCTCCCCTCTGGCACAGACAGCCTTCTCACTTCACCATTTCTGGAATGTTCCTTGAATCACTTTGCAAATGCCCGTTAGCTGGGATTCTCTGCTCTCCGCCCTCCCCTCTGATCTTGCTCATGGTCTGCCACAGCTCTGGGAACCCTGCCCTCTCCTCTTTATCGGGGGGTCTCCTGCCTGGTACTAGGGCTGACGTGCTTGTCTGAACCGCCTCCTCTCCACACCGACGCTTCACAGAGCATGTCCGTAACAACCTCCCATTTTCCCTACAGTTTTTGTTCAGCGATAACTGGAAGAAAGGGGTGGCTTCGAGTTCTGCTCTTGGTGAACTTCATGGTGTTAGGGGAGTGAGACAACATTTCCTGGCCTCCCTTTTCTCACTTCGATGAAGGAAACAGCCCTCGTCCTGCTCACACTGTTCTCTGTGGGACGTGTCGGACAGCGAAGTAAACACGTTTTAAACGTGTAAAAGTTGTGTTATTATGAATATTTACATGTTTTGGATTTTCCTCCATCACAGCTTGCCCTTCAAACATTCCCATGAACAGGGTGTAGGAGAAAAGCATGTTCCCAATTTTTTTAGATGGGAAAACAGGAACTCATAAAGGCAAGTGACTGACTTAGCGATGCAACTGAAATAGAAACAGAGCCTTGGGAGGGTCTTTAACTTCCTAACTTCTTGCATTTTCATTAGATTTACCGGGTCTCGCATAGCCCTTCTGTTCTTATTCTCAGAGAAATAGTAATTTTAAGAACTCAAATCCAGGGAAGCTTTTAGTGAGTAGCTACTTGCCACCAGGAAGAGAGTCAAAGGCCTGGACTTGCTCCGGGAGTCTTAGTTAATGAGTTCCAGCCCAGGAAATGAAGCCACAGTCTGAGCTTAGGGACGAGGCAGGGTAGGCCAGTGGTGTGGCCACCTGCACCTTCATCCTGCTTACCCAGCTGGGCAACAGGGGGCATGTTGGTTACCTGCTCTTGGTCTCAGTTTTCTTTGGTTAAGAGCACCTCCGAGAGGCACTTAGGTGACTCAATTGGTTGAGCATCCACCTATGGCTCAGGTCATGATCTCATGGTTCACGAGTTCAAGCCCCGTGTTGGACTCTGTATTGACAGCTCAGAGCCTGGAACCTGCTTCAGATTCCATGTCTCCCTCTCTCTCTGCCCCTCCACCTCTCATGCTCTGTCTCTCTCTCAAAAAAAAAAGTACCTCTGAAGTCTTAAAGCCCATAAAGCGCCCAGAACAAAGCTTAGCATCAATAGAGGCTCAATCTTATTGTTCATTTGCCCAACAAACATTTGGTAGGTGCCTATAGTGAACAAAGCATTGTTTTAGGCACTGAGCATTCAGAAGTGACCAAAACAAAACCCTTGCCTTCAAGGGGCTTCTAAGCCTGTAGGGAGGCAGGTAATAAACCCACAAATGAAACTTTTTTTTCTTTTTAAATAGTTTATTGCCAAGTTGGTTTCCATATAACACCCAGTGCTCTTCCCCACAAGTGCCCCTCTCCTTGACTCTTAAGTCATGTGGTTAGCTTTTCTTACCAACTGCCATTACATAGATTATGACATTTTTCATTTGATGTTATTGGCAGAGGATGTGAACACTTATTGGGTCATTGATTTTAAATTTCTGCATGACTTGGTTTCCAAAGATCCCAACTGTACTGTCAGTGTCTCATTGCCCATCACTCACTGGACAGCAAGTACCCATGAAACGACAATGCACTGTGGCCTAGAAAGAAAACCAGTTTTTGTTTGGGATACTAAATGATACAAAGGCAGGGTTTGCTTCAAGCGGGGCTTGCAAACTCCAACGTTCGCTGAGGTCAGGGGAGTCCCGTGAGAAGGGGCAGTTGACGGAAGGTACCGTCACCACAGGGAGGAGAACAAGGGGCCACTGGATTTTTCTGGTCTTTTCCAAGACCTCAGCAATTCAGAATCTTTTAAATAAAATGTCCTGGGTTTTGTGGACTGGCGACAGATTCACCTTTAAGATGAAGCCATAGAATGGGACCAAGCGGGAGGGGAAACAAGTCTTCTGCGGGCCAAGTTCAGCCTGATCTTTTGCAAAGATCCTTGGTTTATATCATTGTGCATTATTTCCAACTTTGTCCGAAACTGCCCTGCCTTTCGAAGACACTGACGTTTTGTTCCTTTGGTTTGTATCTTTTGCCGGCATCATCCATGACAGTGGTCCCTGTATTTTGAGGGCCAAACTGTGGCATGTTCTCGGACATTGAATCCTTTCCACTGCAGTCCACTATTTGGTGGGGCTCGGAGTCCATTCCAGAATGGGGGAAGGAACGCGTTCCTACGCTCCAACTTGAGGACTCACTGACTCTTTGTACTTTCCTTCTTTCTGGTGATGTTTGTTTTCCTTGCATATTAATGTGTCCCTCAGCAGAAGGCTGGAATCTAAAAAGGGAGCAAGTGTGGGGAACGGCAAGAGCACACGGATGCATTCCTAGTCTGAAACCGGAGCCCCTCGGGCCTCCTCCGCTCACCCCAGACATCCAGGGGACTTTGGCTCTTTGTTTCTCCAAGACTACAGGATTAGAGTGACTGGTCACCTCGTCCCAGAATATAATCGGCCGCACGGCTGAGCTGGGCTCAATTCTGCACCAATGGTGAGTGACTGGCAGAGAATTTGGGGCCAGCCCTACATGTGAGTGTGAGTGAGTCTTTATTCCTGTGTTCGCAGAGCCAACGGAGGCAGCTTTGAATCATAACAAGCTTTTCAGGGCTTTGGACTCTGGCCTTGGCCTAATGGAATTCAGAGGGGATGAGTTTACATTTTCGGTGCCTGTGTTTCAAAGAGGCCCTTCAAGTAAATGCACAAACCTACCGCCTTCTGAGATGGAGGTTCTGAAAGTTGAGGGTGTTTCAGAAGCATCTGGAGGGCCTGAGGTTTCTGCTCCACTCCCCAGCCCCCTCCACCTTTAGGTTCAGAAGGTCTAAGATAGGGCCCATGAAACTTGCATTTCTGGCAAGTTCCGAGGTGATACCGATGCTGTTGACCAAGGGACCGCACATTGAGAAGCACTGTTCTAAGGAATTGGCAAACAGTTTTCTAAAAATTCAGGAATGCATGCTCCTACAGTACCTGTTGCTCTGAATGACATTGAGAGGCTTTCAGTCTAGTGGAAATCAAGTGACAAAACCTGGACGTCAACCCTGACCTTGCGGTACCTGCTCTGTGGCCTTGGGCAAGACAACTGCCTTCCCTGAACCTGTTCCCCAAGCCCTGCCCCCTGAACAAGAAGCTGAGAAGGAGAACTTCAGCCCAACTTCTCAGAAAGAGGGGTGAGGAGACGCCCGAGACCTCAGGTGTGTCTGTGCTCAAGACCCTCCATAAGGGACACGAGGGACTCTTACTGAGACCTTGGGAGTTTCAATTGGGGGTTCTGTTTGTGTCTTTCACTCTGGAGAGTCCTCTGTCCAGAGGCTTTAAAGGTGAAAGACCCTCAGAATTTGAGATCAAAAAGTTCATTCTCCTGAAGAACTAATCCTTACCCAGAAAGAAAAAACCATTGTGACTTTCTCAGTCTCCAAGAACCTCTCCCAGCCTGAGACAGAGGTTCACTTACCAAAGTAGGCGAAGGTCTCAAAATAATGGCAATATGTAGATGTTCTTAATGGCGTGCACTCTTGTTCATGTTGGAGATTGGTTTTAAATATTGTGTTAAAAAATAGATTATTGACTTGAAAAATAATTCAGCATCAAGGAAGAGCTTAATTAGGTCAAGACAATAAGCAGATGTTAAAATTATGGAGAACACCATGGGATCTCTGCAAAATGGCCAGGACTTGGCTCGCTGAGCTCACCTCGGGGTGCCTTCTCCAACACAGTGGACAGAAACTCTTCTGTAATGAGCTCTGGATTTCATTCTTGATTATAAATAGACATTTCTTTTCCCTCTTGGCCCAGCCCACATCCACGCTGGGGAAAACTAGATTTTTCTCTTACATTTCCAGGGTCTTTTGCAGTATTAAACCCGAAGGCTGGGCTGAGTTGGCAGTTGGGTGCCTGGCCGTCTGATGGGGGCTACACAGTGTCACAGTAGAAATGAAGGTGACAACCTAGACCTATGAAATAAGTTGCATGTCTCACTTCCTGCTCGTAAGCACCAAGTCCCAGGATCATTTGAAGCCGGTTTGTGGCTTAACAGGCCAACTGATTTCAAGTGTACTGTGTGCCCAATATGGGTCATATATGAAACAAGTTTATGGCCAGATCAATTGTAAATTGACTATCATCCTTCAATTTTCAGCTGTGGAGGGGAAGAGAATGTGAAATGATCTCCCACCAACAGTCGCATAGCTGTTCCTTCAGTCAAAGATTAGTAGGATGACATTGTGTGTTTGGAGTGAGCCCGAGACTTGGAATCCTGAAAACATGTGCCATGTTCCAGTCAGAAGACTGTATACAGACCACCGGGTCTAACTTCCTTACTTTACAGATAGGGAAACTGAGGCCCAATGCTGGGGAAAGACATGTCCAAGTTTTAGTGAAAGAATTATAGAACTGAAAGTCAGAGCTGGAAGGGCTTCAAGGTCATCCGGACAATCTCTCCATTCAGTGGGTACCCAGCAGGTGACAAGATCCCCCTCTACTTCCTGCACAAGGGCACTCACCATTTTTAGGAGAATCTCGTTCCTTTCTCCGATAGCCAGAAGCATTGGAAAATCACTGCTTTATTTCTGTCTTCCTGTGGTTTCTCGTTCTATCCTTGGGGACACATGAATAAATCTCAATTTTTCCTTTAATCACCATTCCTGTGGCTATTTGAGGCCATCTATCATGTTTTCTATAAATCTCTTTTCTTGCATAAGACAAGCGCCCCTTACGCCTCCCGAGATTCACTGTCCCTTTCTCTTAGCACCCAATCACTTGCTCACATTTATCTGCGTCCCTCTTGAAAGTATGAAGCTTCAAACTGAATACAACCTTCCTGTGGTCTAATTAACATGATTATGTTCTTTGTTCTAAAGGCTTCATGTCTATTAATTCATCCTAAGATCACATTGACTGCTTTCAGAAGAAATCATTTGGGATTCTTTGGTTGGCAGTGATGTGAATTCAATTCTAGGCAGCTTAAGTAAAAGTGGGAGTTTAATGGCTCACATAACCACAGAATCAGAGTTGAACTTCAGGTATGGATGGATCCAGGGGCTCAGGCAACATTCGCCTGAGGTAGGTATCTCCATAGGCATGACTCAGCTTTTCCAATTGTTGGCTCCTTTTCCAGGCAAGAGAAATGCCAACCGTGCTGTCCTAGTCCCTTGAGCCTGTTATAACAATATGCCACAGACGGAGTCATTTTGTAAGTAACGGAAATTCATTTCTCACCGTTCTGGAGGCGGGAAGACTGACATCAGAGTGCCACCATGGTAGGCCAAGCACCATTCCCGGGTTACAGACTTCTTGTTGTGTCCTCACATGGTTGAAGGGGCTAGGGAACTCTTGGGGGCCTCTTTTATAGGAAACTAATCCTATCCATGAGGCCTCCATGGGAATGGCTTAAGCATCTAAGGCCAAAGGCCTCACCTCCTAATACTGCCATCTGCAAGGGTTACAATTCTAAGGTATGAATTTTAGGAGAACACATTCAGACCACAGCACATGCCAAACTTAAATTTTCAAAGTTCCTGTTACATGGGAACAAAAGGGGGTGGGCCTCTGATTTGGTTCTCCAGGGCTGCCACCTGCTGAGTGGCTGAAACAACAGAAATCGATGGACAGAAATCGATGGTCTCCTGGTGCTGGAGATGAGATGTTTGAGATCAGAATGTTGCCAGGACTGGTTCTGGAGAAAAGTTTTTCCACTACCCTTCTAGGTTCTTTTGGCTGGTCTAGTAATTAAATCGACATAAGACAGATGAACAGGAAAATAACTAATTTAATCACCTGCTTATGGGAGCCCCATCAGAATAGGGGACCCTCAGGCTTCATGGAAGCTTATATTGCAATCCTGAGCTAAGGAAAAGAGGGTAGGGGTCTGGGGTTTGAAGAGGAGGAAGATAATTGACAGGAAGAAGGGAAGAGCAAATACTCAGTAAGCTAATGTCCGCCATGCCACGCAGAAATGCAGAGACTAGGGGACATGGAGAGGAATTCGGTCTCCGGGGCCTGCCAGGCTTCCCCACCACTTACCATGTTTAGCCTGTATTCTTTGTAGTTATTTCTGCTGATATTCCCTTCTGGACCAGGTCCTGTATGTGAAATCTTTTAGGCAGGTCAGGGGGAGGTAGAAGCTCTCGCCTGGTCATTCGGGCCTTGATCGACCTCAGTTCACAGTCATCCACATGCCACATGGCTTCTCTGGGGGGGACCCTCATTCTGACCCCTCTCGGTTCCCCAGCAGGGCCATGAGGAAGAATCCATTCCATAGTCTCATCTAGCTGCTGGCCGTCTCTGGTGTTTCATAGCATTATCCCTATGTCGTCACCTCCTCTGGCATTCTCTCTATGTGCGCCTGTGTCCAGAATACTCTTTTTATAAGGATGCCAGCCATGGTGGATTAGGAATCCACCTTACTCCAGTAGGACTTCAACTTAACCACCTGCAACTATCCTAGACCCAGATAAGGGCACATTCTGAGGTGTGCGGGGAGCTAGGACTTCAACATAAGAATTTGGGGGTGGAGAGAGGGGAGAGGGGGACCAAGATTCTGTCCACAGCAGCCTCTATTAATGACAGTATCACTAAAGACACTCAAGATTGCATTTCATGGACTTCTAATGAATCACACACCCATCTCTGAACCAATGAATCACCGTGATGCCAGAATGGAGATACGTCTTTGCCTAAAACCAGTGGTGAAGCCAACAGAACCCAAAGGGCAGAGAATGAGAGTGGGGGAGGGGAGACACTCGAGGGAGATGAAGGTGCCCTTAGATGCATGAATGGACACCAGACACGCCAAACCAGTAGACATTTACCGCACGATGACAACGGAGCAAGCCAGGACTTGTGGCCTGGGGCCTGGGCAACAACCGAGGCTCCAGAAATAGGCGACTTCAAGGATGGGCTTGACTTTCCTCCATTCAAAAGAAATCGTTTGTGTGTGTCACGAGTCAGAAAGGGAAGCCGAGCTCTCAGACTGTTTTCAGTTCTTACAAAGCATCGTAGAAACCGCTCCGGCTCTTGGTAGCTTTGTGTTTTGCATCCGTTTCTTTTCATATCGGGAGATTAAAACAATAGCTTCTGGTTATCATCCGCACATTATTGATTAAAATCCTTGCCCGAAGACCTTCCATCTCACTTTCCAGCATGGTGTGATTTACTTTTCTTTTTACTCCCTGTAACATATGATTAATGCTGATCTCCCGAGTCCCGGTGAGATGAAGCCGGGTGTCAGGTACGATTTGTCAGCTTGGAAGTATAGATTATTTTATGTTTCTCGAACTTTGTGGCCAAGGGAACACAGCTCTTGATTGTTAAATCCATCCACACTTTCCCCTGGGCTATGAAATGCCAGAAACATTAAATAGCCCACTTAATACATAACCTCATTCTGTATGCTTGACTATTTTGTTTTTAATTTTTCTTCCCTTTCCCGGCTGCTCACACGAAATGGGATCAAAGAAAAAAATTATCCTCACTGGATTTTGTTAAAATATTAATAGGTTAGGGTTGACTGGCTAAATTGAATATCTTTGCTGATCTCACTTGCATGTTTAACTTGTGCTTAGGAAAATATGTTTCCTAGGTGATAACCTTTTATGTACCAGCCAGACTTCATTGAAATGCATAGAGATAAAAATATGTCACGCTCAGCGGCTGTGCTATTCTTGTGTGGCGCTGTGATTATTGAGATGGTAATTGACCCCACCTGTAGACAGCCCCTATTCTGTAGTCAATCATTTCATTTGATGTTAAAATATGTGAAAGTACAATTATATAATTTACATTACAAATCATGCTGAATGCCAGGGGTCTCTGAACCGCTGACAGATGCAAAGGAATCGGGGTTGGGGGAGAGAACCCCGGTCAATAAATGAAGTGAATTACACCGGGCGAAGGGTTCAACTTTCCTTGTTTGTGCCCACAACAATAGCTTTTGTGCGTGTGTCATTGAAAGCGTAGCTATGGCCTTCTCTCCACACCATAAATGGCAGCGTCTGAGACGCCTTTCTAAGGACGGCTCCCCCCTTCGCTGGCAAAGAATCGCTTCTCCCATTAGGTAAAGAAGTGAGGGCTTGTCCGGGCCTGGACGGAAAGCAGACCTATGAAAAGGAAGAAGGCGTCAGGTCTGGGAGGTTAAGGTGACTCTTTGCGGCCCGAACCCAACACAGGCGTGAACGGGAGACTTGTAAATTAGGCTTGCGTGTTTCCGAACCTCAGATCTTGGCCATCAAGCATGACGCTTGCATTAATATTATTGGAAGTCATAGCTATTATTTACTTAGAATTTAATGTGTGTCCGGCAAGGGGTTGAACATTTCGGGGACGTTATCTGGGTCACTGTCAGGACACAGCCACGGGAAGTAGGTCTGCTGTCAGTACCCCCTTCTAATGTGGAGAGCAGATACAGTGGTTCCAGGGCTTCCCCAGGGCCTTTGGGTTAGAAGATGGACAGGCAGCCGGTGGGAGAGCCAGGGTCAGGCATCGGACGCCTATGGTGACCATGCAGGACCGGGAAGGTGCACAGGACAGGGTCTCTAACTCAGTGGGGCTTATGCGAGAGCAGGCGAGTCTGGGTGGGAGTGGGCCTCCTTGGTGAGGGGGATCCGTTTGAGGAACTCACCAACCATAGTTTCTGGTGGACACGGACTCTCCACTGATGTGATGTGGAGGGCCAACACCAGTCCTGCCCCAAGGCCTTGCTGGTGAACCGGCCCTTGAAATCTCTCCTCTCATAGGCATGACGATCTCTCCTGTGGGTACATAATACTTGTCGCACTCGGGACCACCCAAAGCCAGACTCTCTTGCTCTTTCTTCTACCACATTCCAAAGCTGCTGGGCTCTGCAGTCCCCGGGGCTCCTGGCTTCCAGAAGCGAGTGCAGTCCTGGTCCTGGCTCGTGAAAGAAAAAGCTCTCCTCCCTACAAAGTGATTTTGGGCACCTAGAGCTGGGCTGATTTCTGATGCAGACACCTGATCCTTGCAATGTGCTGGGAATCCTGCCCTGTTGGCGAAGAGCCTGGGGTTTGCTGCCAGCGCGTCTCTCATAGGGGCGAGTCAGCTTCGGAGCGACCTCCCCTGGCAGTCCTCGGGAAGACCACGCTTCCGAGCTCATCACCTTGTGCAGATGCCCGTCGGCAGACAGCCCCCCTCGTGATTTTTTACATCCCATCCTCCTGTCCTCTTAATTGCTTAGAATAATTGTGAAAAGCACAGAATCTGCAGACAAACACCTGGGTTCAAATGCCTGCTCTGGGGTCTGCTGGCTATGAGATCTAGGATATGTTCATCTCTGTTTGCCTCAGTTTCCTCATTTGTTAGCAAAGTGAACAGTAGTGCCTGCTTTATACAGTGGTAAGAATTGAGAGTTAGGGGCACCCACTCAGCTGGTTAAACATCCAACTTCTGATTTCGGCTTAGGTCATAATCTCACGGTTCATGGGTTCGAACCCCGCGTCGGGCTCTGCACTGATAGCTTGGAGCCTGCTTGGAATTCTCTCTCTCTCTCTCTCTCTCTCTCTCTCTCTCTCCCTCCCTCCCTCCCTCTCGCTCAAACTCTTTCTCTCAATCTCTAAATGAATACATAACCTTAATGAAAAAGAATTCAGGGTTAAAATGCAATTGGAACAATGCCTGATAAATAGGAAGAGTGCATGTGAAGCGTTAAATAAATTTGCCT